>CALNHX010006969.1:0-80715 GCA_940337035.1 Agriotes lineatus
TATTTTTTTGAGGCATGTTCTAATAAGGCACTTAACGATCGAGTGTCGTATAGAATTTTTTATTATACCTGCATCAGAATGGCCGTTTAAAGCACGTCTGAGCTTGCGAAAACAGGCGATTAAAGCACGCCGAGCTTAAAAGGTTGTCAAGGAAACAAGGTATATAGGTAACATTATAACTTCATCGCTATCTTTATTTTGCTGACACGACTGAATGCAACAACGGACGTGGACGCGACAAAAACGTAAACAATTCTCGTAACTATAGTAGCAATATTATTATGCCCTCTCGATGTATCACGGCAAAAATTATTTCTAAGTTTTTAGTGCGTCATTTATTTCCAGTATTGCAGGTATAATAAAATGTAGCGTAAAGTATTCATAGATAACTGGTCTTTAAAACACTCGTTCTATTTCGAGCACTCCGGCTACGCCGTCGTGCTCGAAAACTCGCGCATGTTTTAAAGACCTTGTTATCCACTCATACTTTAATATACTATTTAGCTATATCAACTTAAAAATACCCATGAATATGACAATTATTGTTTGCCTAAATAAAGTATGTGATTGTTGTTTCTATAGTAACCAAATACAAAATAATTTTCTATCGCAGTCCTAGGACCGTCATATTTTATATTGGGCCTGTTATTTTGATATCATACCAACCACGGTAATAAGTCTGGAAAACGAATTATTACGGTACAAATAAACTGTTCACGAAGGAGTTGACGGGGGATATTAATTCAGTGGTGAAATATATTGAGATGGTATTTAGCCCGTTACGCAACTCTGCTTGCAGCTTAGATAAATTAAGCAAGTCAATAAAGCACAGAGCTGAAGTAAGCAGGCAACTGCAAGAAGTTACATCAGAAATTTTAATTCATAACTACATTGGTAATGCATTTCCGATATTAAATAGAATTACTTCAGAATAAATGGCAATAAGGCAGAGCTTAATTCGTAAATTAGAGTCACAGAAATATCAATTAGCATAAATTAAGAGGTTGGTGCAAAGTAAAGCCAATCAAAAATTCAACAAATCTATCACCAAAGGGATTATTACATGCGTGTTAAATAAATTTACACGTCAGTATAATTGAATTAGTACAGTTCTATGAACTTTTTAAATAAAGGTAAGAAGGGCAGAATGTTCTCAATACAGTGCAAAAAGAGCACAATACTAGATCAAATAAGGCTATAAAGGAATGGAGCGGTAATATTTGAAGAAATTCACACTACAGGAAATGAACGAGATTTGTGTTTTAAAAAATGAGTCATTGAAATGACATAAGTGAACAGACGATCCAAATAAAACATAGTGAGTGGCTCTATAACTTAGTTTAAATACGAACATGAACAAACAATAATTTTAGAATTAAGATGTTGTACATTTTTGTAATATAAGTTGAAATTTAGTTTAGAAGTCACTGATTTGTACTTAGTTAACATCCACATTTATGAATCTAGTTAGGCAATTGTTGTTAACTAAGCCAAGAGAAACAATTGAAATAAAATTATTTGATGCCAGTCGAATTTGTGTCTCCAAACTAATTGAATTTTAAGCTACTTACAATTAAAGTAAAGTAAAAATAATTATACTATTCTGATCAGCAAATTGTGGAGCATAAGTGGAAGTGTGGGCAACGTTTTTCCAATCAAAAAGTTATTTCACCACAGCAAGCTTCCGAACGTGAGTCGGAGACCAACTCAAATTTAAGAGGGTCGACTGAGCCAAAACCAGGGGTCCAAGACCGGAGCTGACGACTGCGAGGTATCGTGTGGAGCTGAAGCGCCAAGGCCAGCATCATCAACATCGAAGGCAGCGAGTTCTAGAGAAGATCCAGCTTGGGGTTCCGTCCCGAGGAACGTACCATCACCTGAGAAGTTTAACGTACAGTAAAAACTTCATTGACAGCTTGAGGAGCCGGACATTTATGTACCAGCGAGACATTACCATTTCGAGTAAGCAGCAGGCGTATCCAAGTCTCCAGATAAATTATTTTGCCAATAAGTAACCCAAATTAGAATTGTGAGGTTAGTAGAGCGAATAACAAATGAATTAACCCAAGCGGCGCCGGTTTACGTCACGAAACAACGCTTAATAAAGCGCGATATTCAAATTACCTGATAATTTGTTCATAGATTTGCCTTTGAATTAACTTGTAAACACTCAGAAATAAACCGCACGAAAAATCAATTTGTTGATAGATAAATTTGACAGCGTAGTGAGTCTGCGCGTTGCTGCTTTTTAATTTCACAGCCCAGTGGCGTAACACGGGAGTTTAAATATGAACATGTCGGTGAACCTAACTTGCAGATTTTGAGTTATTCATGCCTACTGAAAGCTAGCCGTAAATAAATTTACTTGCAGATGTGCGAATTACTATAATGGGCAAAACACTACAATCAATGAACCCATTTATACAATTATTTATTTACTTTTAATCAGTCAGAATTTGATTTAAATAAAACATATAAGAATATGTGTAGTGAGTTTATTTATTAATTTATCATCACATATCTCTACAATATATTTTTGGGTCAAAATGAATCAAATGGAAGAATGTGCTCAATATCCTCGTCAAAATTTAGTAAATAAATTCGACTAACGAACGAAAATCGGAGAGCAGCTGAGGGCAAAATATTATAGTCTAATAGCTTAAACGGTATTGCAGTCGGATTCGATGGCAAAACCATCCGGGGTAGTCAAGGCACGAGAAAAGATAAGCTAAAAATAAATAATACCTAAGCAGTTAAGACAGCAGCAGCCAGTGCTAAATATATTAGTTGTTTATGTACCAAGGGAGTTTCCACTGTCTTGAGTGTTTTTCACACGACATTTCGGGAGTTCTTGATCTACTCCTTTCATCAGGCGTGCTTTCGTCATCGAACTCCACAAACAACGTTTACTGACTTTCGCACGTTTGTTCTACGTACAGTAGCTCCTACCCCGAAGTTTAAACCCGGGTCCACTGATCACTTGTTGTTACGAGTCTCTCACTCTTGCCACTGAGCTACCAGTGCTGCCCTAAATTTTGGTATTAAACCTATACGTGCTTTCGCAAGGTAGTGAATAAATTCGTTAAAAATTCAAGTAATAATTTTTAGAGAAAACGCTGGAACCCGTCGATTTTTATTTTTATTTGCGCATTTTTATCACTGAATTTGAAAAACACTTTTTTTAATTACGCTAAGCTAATTTTTGAGTATAGATCACATGACCAAACATTAAGAAAAACCATTTTAAATTTGCAAAATACTAAATTTAATTGCAATGAGAACTTCAAAAACAACTAAATTAAATATTCAAATTGTGCACCGTTGGCTGCCTGAGAGTAGACAAGACGACCGACATGTTTTTTATTGATTGCTGTCATTGATAAAAACGGAAAATCATACTTCCTAAAAAACCGTTTTTAAAGTTGTTTGTTCATTCGTTTAATGAATACATTTCTTATCTTGTGTCTGCCAGAAGCAATGCATTTTAAGTGTTTATTAAGTAGTAAATTTGTCATTTTATAAAAATGCCTAAACTAACTGAACGAGACAGAATTGAAATTTTTTGCATTATTGGATTTGGAGACAGAATGCACACCCAAAGAGAAGTAGTTGAATTGTGTAATGCAACTTATCCTGGCCGGCAACCCATTAGCCAAAGCATGGTAAGCAGAGTTGAGTCTAAATACCCTCAATTTGGACATGAAGACGATCAGCTTAATGTTTTGTTGGCAGTGCAAGAAAATCATCACTCAACACTAAACCAATTGGCTTCTAATTTCAATATTATAGCATCGCCAGTCCACAAATTCTAAAAGAATCAGAGCACCTGTCAGGACATTTTTAGAGCATACGAATGTATGAGTTATTTGTCGATTTTTCTAAATTGCGACCCCGTGTGTATACAGAATTGTCATATTTTTTCAGCCTAAATTAAAGTGTGTATCGAATCTTATGCAGGTTTTGCCTTCAAGTCGTCGCCCAGCTGCGCTCTGGCCTTAGGCCGTCTTGCTAAACACGTGTGCTGTTTTCGCCAGGCAGCCGTGGCGGGCTTGCATTTCAGCGTGTTTTCAAGTTTGAATTAGAACACGAGCCTATGCGAGCAAGATAGAGGTTTACGAATGTGTTTCGCTCGGTCACTGTCTGTCTGCGTTGCAGCCGTCGCCCCTCCCGTTCTCCTTTTGACGGCGTGGCGTGATTTTCTGTTTTGAGTTAGTTGTTGGCAGTTGGTCTCGGATCTCGTGCAGTTACTGCGAGCGGATTTTCGAGTGTGGCTTCTAGTCGCTCCGCGACTTCGGTAACGGGAGCGGCCTTTCGAAGTGTGCTTCCCGAGCCGTCAAGCGTGCAGTTGTGTGGGTTGGTGATGCTCCGTTTTGTTGACCAACGCTCTCGTATTATCGTGTGCCGTGCAGGAAAATTTCCACTTCTACGTGCGATTCAAATCGAACGAGAACGTATCCGAGGTCACCCTTTTTTTCCATGCGATCCCCGTTGTCTCTTGGGGCGCCTGCCCAGTTCCTAGCCAGGTGAAGCCGCAATGAAGGTAGTGTGTATTCTATGTACTAGCTGGGATATCGTTACTTACGCATTCAGTACCGTTCTTATCATATGTGCAAGGCAGTAAATTATTGCTCACGTGCTCAATTAGCGCTATAATCTCAGTTTCTAAAGCAATCCACATTCAGTATCGTTCTTATCATATGTGCAAGGCAGTAAATTATTGCTCACGCGCTCAATTAACGCTATAATCTCAGTTTGTAAAGCAATCCGCATTCAGTACCGTTCTTATCATATGTGCAAGGCAGTAAATTATTGCTAGCGCGGCCAATTAACGCTACAACCTTAATTTGTAAAGCCAGTCGGCACGTTTCATGTACTGTACCAAACAATATTTCCTGAGTGTGTCAGACCAATAGACCGGTTTGTTAAATGTTACCGTGTGTTTTCCTTGTGTATGTTGTATGCCGATTTTCAGGCTAAGTTGTCCGCAGTGTAAGATTGATGTAAAGTGGGGCTTGGACGAAATTGTAAGCGTCAAAGATAGGTCAGGGCGCTCCCGTCACAAGGCTGCACACTTACCATACGCCGTTTAGCTTTCGGGTTTTTGCCAAGCGTAAAGTCGAAAGCTGGGTTCATTTGCTTCCCGGTTTCTCAGTAGGCTTACCTTTTACATTCTCGTTCTTATTGAGGGAACTTGGTGGCGCTTAATCTATTTTAGACCTCTTTACCGTCCATTAGACCGTTGCCCGTGTGTTATCTCGTCGCCACTTTTTGTTACGGGCAGGGCAGCGGTCCTATGTGAGTTACTCTCCCGATTTTAGAAGTACGCGCTAGTCGTCTAGCTTTTTCGTGGTCTTTTGTATGAGCTGGGGCGGTGTCGTTTAAGTCGTTTTAGACCGTAACACACTATCTTTATAAGGTACGCCTTGTCCATGTGCTGTCTCAAAACGATTTTGATCGGCAAAATCAATTCTGTGAGCAAATGTAACAGCTATGCAATAATGATAATAATATCGTAAAAGACATTGTTTTTTCTGACGATGTTACTTTTTTTTTAACATTCATGTTAATAGGCAAAACTACCGTTATTGGACTGCCAAGAATCCCGATGGATGATGCAGTATCACATTCAACATCTACATAAAGTCAATGCGTGGTGCGTCATAGTTGACGGAAGAATTCTGGGTCTTTATTTCTTTGACGTGATCCTAATCGGTGCAAGATATTCAGATTTTCTTCGATACGACCTTATTCCTGCACTAATCTCTTTTTATTTCCAGATGTAGAGGAACCTGATTTTCTGAGAAATTACCTTTTTTTCAACAAGATGGTGCACCTCCCCATTATGACCGAATTTGACATAGACTTACAGTATCACCAACAATGCACTTCAGTATTGCCAAACGAGGTGAGTAGGTTAGGTTTTGTGTCAGTTTGACACAGACTGACGCAAAACCTAACCTGCTAACCTCGAATTTGACATAGACTTACAGTATCACCAACAATGCACTTCAGTATTGCCAAACGTAAAACGAATCGCTGTTGCTATACAGAAATGTGTTGCTAATGCAGAATACAATACACTTCAGTACTGCCAAATGCATAACATCAACTAGAGCTGCTTATTGTGGTTTAGTATATAGAAACGAGTTCTGCACAACTTGGTTATATTTGACATTTAATGTCACTTTTATGTAAAAATTTTATATTTTACATTTCGTATGAAATGCGATAAAATAGTATACGCAACACGTTAGAAAACTGGTTTTACTGAACTCGTATGACCGTTTAAGTACTCGCTAACGCTCGTACTCAAACCAGCCATACTTGTTCAGTAAGACATCACTTTTCTAAACGTGTTGCGTAATGTACTATTCTGTAAACTCCTGTCAGTTAGTTCTAGTTAGTTCCGCCGAAGGCTATAAAAAACCCATTGTTCATAGAAAAAAGTTACGTGCTGTAGTGAAAGACGGAGTTAGGCATTAATAGTAAAATTTGTTTATGAGAGTATACTAACTTTTTTTAAATTTATCTACTATTTTAAAAAAATGCAAAACCTGATACGCATCATTGCAAAGGTGATCTAATAAGCTACCTGACGGTAATAAATAAAATATATGGTGCTATTTGAAAGAAACGAGTAATTTCGGTTTATTTATTGGAAAATATGGTAGTCCGTAAAATACTTGTTAGTTCATCCGTGTTTCTCTAACAAATTAATTAGACATTATTATATAACGTGACACCAACCATTTCAACGTTTCTATCGCCTACTATCTAACAGTTATGTTGTTTTAACGAATTTACGGCCATCTTTGAGATTTGTTAAAAAGTAAATGATAATGTGTGATACGTCCTGGAAAAGGTAATTTTTTGCACATTCCAAATATTGAATCAAAATGGTAGGTTTCTATTTAAACTAAAAAAGTTGATACCACTTCCGGTTAAACCGAAAGTGATTTTAAATGTTTGTTTAAGCTAAAAAATGCCACCCTATAAGTGCATTTTACCCTAAAAGTTTGAAATTTTTATTTTGAAAACCATGGGGGAAACTAGGGGGGTACCAGCTTTCGTGGTCACCCGGTATACAGTGCTTTCGTAAAGTAGTGAATAAATTCTTAAAAAATTCGAGGAATAACTTTGGGAAAAAGGCTGGGAGACGTCGTTTTTATTTTTATTTTGGGCATTTTTTAAATAAAATCCATACATACAGGGTGACCCGCGGAAGGTATGACGTCATCGATGTTTTTTTAAATAACAACCCCCTTTTTATTACGGAATTTGAAATAATAAGGTCACATTTTTTGAATATTGCAAAATACAAAATTTAATTCCAATAACTTCAAAAACATCTAAATTATATGTGCAAATTGTGCACCGTTGGCTGCCTGACAATAGCCTAGACGATTAATAAATTCTTTTTGAAGATTCTCAATAACTTCAAGAGGTATATGTTAAATTTCGTAACGAATTCTTGTTTTTAAATCTTTTAAATTCTTCAGTCTACTAACGTTCACTTTACTTTACTTTTTAAGTATCCCCGTAATCTAGGGGTGTCAAATATGGCGATCTAGCTGGCCACTCAATCGGCCCCTTTATCTCTATCCAACGATTCGGGAACACCTCATCAAAATAAGAGCAGACAGCTATTACATAATGGGGAGGTGCACCATCTTGTTGAAAAAAAGGTAATTTCTCAGAAAATCAGGTTCTTCTACATCTGGAAATAAAAAGAGATTAGTGCAGGAATAAGGTCGTATCGAAGAAAATCTGAATATCTTGCACCGATTAGGATCACGTCAAAGAAATAAAGACCCAGAATTCTTCCGTCAACTATGACGCACCACGCATTGACTTTATGTAGATGTTGAATGTGATACTGCATCATCCATCGGGATTCTTGGCAGTCCAATAACGGTAGTTTTGCCTATTAACATGAATGTTAAAAAAAAAGTAACATCGTCAGAAAAAACAATGTCTTTTACGATATTATTATCATTATTGCATAGCTGTTACATTTGCTCACAGAATTGATTTTGCCGATCAAAATCGTTTTGAGACAGCACATGGACAAGGCGTACCTTATAAAGATAGTGTGTTACGGTCTAAAACGACTTAAACGACACCGCCCCAGCTCATACAAAAGACCACGAAAAAGCTAGACGACTAGCGCGTACTTCTAAAATCGGGAGAGTAACTCACATAGGACCGCTGCCCTGCCCGTAACAAAAAGTGGCGACGAGATAACACACGGGCAACGGTCTAATGGACGGTAAAGAGGTCTAAAATAGATTAAGCGCCACCAAGTTCCCTCAATAAGAACGAGAATGTAAAAGGTAAGCCTACTGAGAAACCGGGAAGCAAATGAACCCAGCTTTCGACTTTACGCTTGGCAAAAACCCGAAAGCTAAACGGCGTATGGTAAGTGTGCAGCCTTGTGACGGGAGCGCCCTGACCTATCTTTGACGCTTACAATTTCGTCCAAGCCCCACTTTACATCAATCTTACACTGCGGACAACTTAGCCTGAAAATCGGCATACAACATACACAAGGAAAACACACGGTAACATTTAACAAACCGGTCTATTGGTCTGACACACTCAGGAAATATTGTTTGGTACAGTACATGAAACGTGCCGACTGGCTTTACAAATTAAGGTTGTAGCGTTAATTGGCTGCGCTAGCAATAATTTACTGCCTTGCACATATGATAAGAACGGTACTGAATGCGGATTGCTTTACAAACTGAGATTATAGCGTTAATTGAGCGCGTGAGCAATAATTTACTGCTTTGCACATATGATAAGAACGATACTGAATGTGGATTGCTTTAGAAACTGAGATTATAGCGCTAATTGAGCACGTGAGCAATAATTTACTGCCTTGCACATATGATAAGAACGGTACTGAATGCGTAAGTAACGATATCCCAGCTAGTACATAGAATACACACTACCTTCATTGCGGCTTCACCTGGCTAGGAACTGGGCAGGCAGGGCTCCGACTCACAGCACAGGATGTCACAAGGCGACAGTTGTAATCGCTGATGACGCGTTCTCCAAGATTCGTTCGCAGGACATGATGCGCCCCAAGAGACAACGGGGATCGCATGGAAAAAAAGGGTGACCTCGGATACGTTCTCGTTCGATTTGAATCGCACGTAGAAGTGGAAATTTTCCTGCACGGCACACGATAATATGAGAGCGTTGGTCAACAAAACGGAGCATCACCAACCCACACAACTGCACGCTTGACGGCTCGGGAAGCACACTTCGAAAGGCCGCTCCCGTTACCGAAGTCGCGGAGCGACTAGAAGCCACACTCGAAAATCCGCTCGCAGTAACTGCACGAGATCCGAGACCAACTGCCAACAACTAACTCAAAACAGAAAATCACGCCACGCCGTCAAAAGGAGAACGGGAGGGGCGACGGCTGCAACGCAGACAGACAGTGACCGAGCGAAACACATTCGTAAACCTCTATCTTGCTCGCATAGGCTCGTGTTCTAATTCAAACTTGAAAACACGCTGAAATGCAAGCCCGCCACGGCTGCCTGGCGAAAACAGCACACGTGTTTAGCAAGACGGCCTAAGGCCAGAGCGCAGCTGGGCGACGACTTGAAGGCAAAACCTGCATAAGATTCGATACACACTTTAATTTAGGCTGAAAAAATATGACAATTCTGTATACACACGGGGTCGCAATTTAGAAAAATCGACAAATAACTCATACATTCGTATGCTCTAAAAATGTCCTGACAGGTGCTCTGATTCTTTTAGAATTTGTGGACTGGCGATGCTATAATATTGAAATTAGAAGCCAATTGGTTTAGTGTTGAGTGATGATTTTCTTGCACGGCCAACAAAACATTAAGCAGCTCTAGTTGATGTTATGCATTTGGCAGTACTGAAGTGTATTGTATTCTGCATTAGCAACACATTTCTGTATAGCAACAGCGATTCGTTTTACGTTTGGCAATACTGAAGTGCATTGTTGGTGATACTGTAAGTCTATGTCAAATTCGAGGTTAGCAGGTTAGGTTTTGCGTCAGTCTGTGTCAAACTGACACAAAACCTAACCGACTCACCTCGTTTGGCAATACTGAAGTGCATTGTTGGTGATACTGTAAGTCTATGTCAAATTCGAGGTTAGCAGGTTAGGTTTTGCGTCAGTCTGTGTCAAACTGACACAAAACCTAACCTACTCACCTCGAATTTGACATAGACTTACAGTATCACCAACAATGCACTTCAGTATTGCCAAACGTAAAACGAATCGCTGTTGCTATGCAGAAAAGTGTTGCTAATGCAGAAACGTACCATATTTCTCAACGATTTTGAATGTAGAAATGTAGTACATTACCAAATGAAATGCGATAAATACTTTTCTTGTCAATTCCGGCCTTAAAAATCTAATAACTTAATTAATTGATTACTTCCCACCCATTTAATCGAAAATCTATCGCAATTCCATGTATCAAATTATTATCGTAACTTCGTTAATAATAGAGATAGTGAAAAACACTTTGCATTTGCTTTAAATGCCCGTATGTCGTCTACAAATTGTCATAAATCCATTTAAATCACGGCCTTCTATTTTTAGGTAGTGAAACAACCCAGTATATTTTTATATATATGAAATCAGCGTTAAAAATACTTTACTACACAAACTCACTAAAAATCGAACAAGAAATGGAAAACACACTCCACTTGGCTCTAAATATTTCTCTTGGCCGAATTATCATATATAATGCACCTAGTGGGTTCTTGATTATCAAATAATCATTTCTGTTTACACGAGATATATTGTTTGGAAATCACGTGAGTCCGAAGGATACCATATATCGGGTGGAAACGGAAATTATTAGATAATCAAGAAGACACGAGTTGCATTCGGCCAAATTATATCACGAGTCAATAAATAACGTTTAAACAATTTATTTATAAATATTAGAAGTATAGTTAATGTTGTTATGGCAATTGCACTGTCCGCAGAAAACACGAGGTTGGGGAAGCATATTTGACTATCACTTATTAGTCAGGAAGGTATGTGATTATCACAGTTGCTGTGTACTATGTAAGACAAAAAAAACTGGGATAACTTTTGATAGAGATTTTAGCATAATTTGATTAGCTAAAACGAGGCTTTGAACAGTTACATTTATTATATTCATAGCAACGTTTAAACAATTTGACGGTTAAGTTAGAAATACCTAGCTACTGTACATATTAAGGCAGTTACATTCACAACAGACTATACCAACTGTCCCAGTTTTTTTGTCTTGCATAGTACATTATCAAAAGTTAGTACATGCCTAACTATGCATTTTGCAGTTTTTCATTCGTTGATGTTAGAGAGAGTGGTATAATTGCACTAAACGCACTAAAACTATTCTTTCGCATGGTTTCCCATTTTCATGTTTTCTGAATTCCGGATCCATCCTTGTATAGCTTCCAGCAGCTGAAATCTGGTTTCCAAAAAATTCAATAGCTGCTCAAATGTTTGCACCTCCCTTGGTGGGTTAAGGATTGCTCGTATAGTCTGTCGATAGGCCCGCTTGTATCCGTTTTAACTTTAAAGTTCTCAATTTCTCTTAGGCATTCTGTAATCATGTCATGTAGTTGTTGATCCCCTCTGCAGATCCATTCGTCAGGATAGCCTGGTTGACTATGACATTTAAATACTTAGCAAGTAATAGCCTGGTGTTGCCGTATATGTTCCGTAATCGGCTTTAGTTGCCTCCAGGTGTTATACTAACTTGCTGGCTTTCCCTCGTAACTGTGACTTCACTTAACTAATTTTCTCCGCCTTATTTAGTCCTAAGTGTTCACGAATAACTCTTCTGAAAGTATCATGAAAGGTGGCCATGCCTCGTAAGTCCCATCAAAGAATGAAATTTCGAGGGTAGGTATGACCATATTTGCATGGCTATGTTCTTAATCCTGTGTGTGTTGGTATAGTAACACAATTATTTCATTAAAGATTTTCTTAGTCTCATGGAACTCCTCATCGTTGTGACTACCGCGAGATAGTATTTCCTCGGCTAGAGCTCTGATGTCATCTCAGTCATCTTTGATGCTCCTTACGTTGTATTCGCAATACCTTTAATTGCATTCCTTAGTCAACTTTTTTCAGAGTTCTCAAATGTAGCTATGGAGTGCATTTACCTTGATCTGTAGCCTTCTAAAGCAGGACTATTGATCCTTCGCAGCAACAGTAGTAGTGGTGTCCACTCTAGATCCTGCGTGTTTCTGCGACATTTCTGCTAGCAGGGCTAGATTTGTTTTGTACTTGTACTTTGTACTTTTGTACTTTATCGCGCAAGGTCCAGGTTTGTTGAAAAAAATTGTTTTTAAAATAGTGCTCTTCCACGACTTCCTTCTCCAGATCTGAGTGATTGACCTCAAATTCTTTCAAATGTTGCTGTAGGGTGGGTCTGCGGGCGGTGATGCACGCTGCAGTTTTCCTTGATGTTCCGTCCTTCCCCATGTTGATAAGCTGCCTGCGAATGGATTCTGCATACAGAAAAGAATAATTAGGGCACGAACTGGTTTTCTTAAACGACTATCGTGAAAATCACAATTCTGTATCGGGCAGGTCTTTGCGCAGGGGCGGCTTATGCGAAAACCAAACCCATACAATCCTAAACACTATAGTACGAATTTGTTATGCTATTCAAGCAAGTTAACTTAGTTTCTCTGATAGGCTGTGATGTAGCTCTATTTCCTCCAGATCATGACTCTATGAACCGTACAACAGTTGATTCCCACACTACGGGCAATATAACGCTTGTTTCTCCCATCTTCAACCAACACAACAACCTTTTATGTCCCTGCTACTATTATATTTCATTTCTTGAACAAATACGTCTAGCAACTTTTATGAAATTCCTGACGTGGAAATTTTAAGTGTTTCTGAAGTGATTTATCAAGCTAAAGGAGTGGGACAACTCACCGAAGTCCAGAGGAAACAGTTGCAGGAGTTAATCAACGAATTTCTAGAACTATTTTCTGATCGGCCAGGGCAAACTAAGCTGATATAACATGACATTGCTCTGAAGGACGAAAAGATTATAAGTACTATAGCGTGCGTGAAGCTAAGCCTTATTCGGAGTGGAGCAATGGTGGTTTGTGAGGAGGACGTTAAAAAGAAGTGCTTCGGCTAGCTCGAAGAGGAGCGTAGATCTCGATCTAGCTTCGGCGTAGTCGTGGTGGAAAAAAACAATAAAACAAACATAAGCCAGGGTGCCAAGAACCTATTAATGCCCAAAACACAATGGGAAGCAAACTCTATCGGTCCTAAATAGCGGACACAACGTCAACAACAAATCAAAACAAACCATAAAAAATAAACTCACTTATCTTGTCGACCTTACTGCAATATTCGGTATATCTCTTGCAATAATAAAAAAAAATACAATCGAGTACCGAAGCTTTAATATTCCCCATACGTTTTGGCGGACAAAAGGTTCGCCACATTAAGAAAACTTATAACTTTCCAAGAACATGAAAATTTCCTCCGAACACATATATACATAACAACCCAAAGGAAAGGTATCGCAATATCTTGTAATATGGTGAAAGTGAAAAAGTTAACAGTATTTCATCAGCGCTAAAGTGTCTCCACAATTAGTTATTAAACTGGGGGGTTATATAAAGCGCACAAGAAGAAGCGTCTGTATGTTATCGCTTAATATCGTGACGTATCCGATCGCGAAGGCCTCGGCAGCTGTGATAGGCTGGGCTCTTAAATGAAGTTTTCGGGTCAATTGGAAGAAAACAAAAGCAAGTTCTTTACTAACAGCGCGCTCTTAAATTGAGTTAGACAAATAACTTCCATTTGCTATTTTTATCATTAGTTTACAAGGCGGTTATGCAGAAGGCACTTAGCGCAAGTAAGCAACTGAAGGTTGCTATGAAATAAGTTTGATTTGGCTATTTTCAGAATTATTTAGTTAACAGCGGAAATGCAAAAGGCAATTAGCGCAAGTGAAAGTTGCTATACCTATGAAATAAAAGATATGGAATTTACACATTAACTTTGTGAGCGCGGAAGGCAGGATTCAAAGTGCTATCGGCACCTCCACGTTAAATTACTTTACGAAGGGTTCCAACAAATAAACAGAAAAGGCCTGAAATGGAATCAAAACGTCAGTCCGTCAGCAATAGAAAGACTGACAAAGCCTACCTTAAGAATATAAACAGCCTGAAAACTTCTGCTTCCGAAACTATCATTCAATCATGCATTCCCAGAGAGGTGCGTGTAAAATACTAATACCAAAATTCAAGCACGCACCAGATGATATGCATTTTTCGGGATAATTCCACTCATCAAGTGTCACCAAATGGAGTCACGAAAAAAGCAACTTGTAGTGTGGAAGAGGATTTAAAAATTCCCGTTTTCCAAAATGGAAGCCGAAAATGGCACTAAATGTACATGCCCCGAAATAGCGCAGGCACTGGAATTCCAAAAATTAAAGAATTCTAGCCAACCTAATAAGCACCGCGGCTCTAGAAAAGTTGCCGGGCGTTTAGTTTAATATATTAGGCTCATCACAGTACACAGGCGTATTCTCATTCGAAGCGAGAGCGGAATATTATCTACCAAGAAATCTACAAAATGTTGGAATTGGGAGTAATACTGCCAAATAACAGTGCATACTCGTCACCTATGATAATTGTAGAGGCGGAAGAGAAAGAACCACGGCCGGTGATTGATTATCGAGCCCTAAATGCGATTACAGTGCCGCAGCAGCACCCATTTCCGAAAATTGAGGCATTTGTGGAGAGATGTAGCAAGGCAAAGTACCTCAGTTTGACTGATGTGGTTAGAGCCTATTGGCAGGTAGGAGCGACAGAAAGAGCTAGTAAATACGCCGCTTTCTTCACACATCATGGAGTGTTTGAGCCAATAACCTTAGTGTTCGGCCTGTTATCGGCACCATTTTCATTTCAGAGGATGATGGACATTTTTGGACGACGTGGCTGTGCATTCAAATAGCTAGCAGGAGCATCTAGAGCCCCTGATCCAAGTATTTAATGTCATGCATAAAGCAGGGTTAACAATCAAGGAGAGGAAATGCGAATGTTCAAAACCCAAGCTTGTATACTTCGGCCAAGGTTTGTTGCTGGCTAAAAGTCATTTACAGTTATTCATTTAATTAATTGCCCTAATTTGTGCTAAAACTAACTTTTTGCCTTATCTTTCACTAAGTCTAATTTTGTATTCTTAAAACTGAGCATTCAGATCTTTTGCAAGTTCTATTTTGATCTAACGTAAGCTAGTTTCTAAAATTACAATGCATGAAAACTTCTAGAGTTTAAACTTCACTCCGCGCATAAATGCCAAGTTTCTTTCAAAAGCCCCTCCAATTTCAATTTTCGAATTGTGTTTCCTTATCAGTCTTTTTGGGCCATTCGCCATATTGTGTAGCTATAGAATAGGTGCCTTTGTGATGTTTCGTTTTGAAACGAGCCTTAATGGGATTATTTCGCGGGCATCTGGCTTGGAAATTCTGTTGTGTTGCGTTTTGAGCCTTCCGTGGTTGGCGATGCAGTCCCCGGAGAGGTTATTTTTGCGATTTCTTAAGCCTCAAGCTTAGCTTGGATTTTACCTCGGGGAGCACATGTTTTCCTTTGTCGAAGCGGAGCCAGAACACCTAGGGTATGTTTCCTTAATGATGTTAACTTAGATTCTATGATATGATAACTCTTTTAGCTCCATTTGTACGACCTCCATTTTTTTGCGATGTCTATTTGTACGGCGTCCTTTTTCGTGGCCCCCTTGTTGCCCCTTATCATCGGGCGAAGATGGCCCCAGCAGCTGCCGTAAATTTGGCGAGCACGAAGCTCCTCGCCTACATTTAGCGAAGGTAGAAGTCCCGGCGTAGCCTCCTTCTTCGTCTCCATTATCTGCAGGTCGTTAGCCCTGCACGAACCTTGATTAAGCACGCACCGCTGCTTATCGGACCTTCCGTATGTGTTTGCTGCAGCCTGAAGAATTACAAGGTCGGTCGTATTTATCCTGTTTTGGGCCACTTGAAACTTGGGATCCGTTTTTAACATGTTTTGTTGTGACTGTGTTATTTCGTATCGGGCAAATGATTGAGAGCTTGTAGTTTGTATTTTATGCGTTTTACTCACCTTTTGAGGCAGTTTAGGTATTGTTTTAATAATTTTGTTGCGGTAGTTTATTCTATTTAGCTTTTGAGGTTAAAAGTTATTAGGATCGGAAGTGCTTCACGCTTTGTCCCAGTTTTTTATATTAACGAAAGTTCTACGGCATTTGCATGACGAAGGTAATCTATTCTCGGTCGTCACGTTACACTTGTGACATGGCTTTAGGTTGAATCGAGCCTCAGTATACGTCCCGCAATTGCAAGTAATTAAATGTAAGATCAGCTTACGACATCTTGACAAAGTTTTGAAACCTATTTTAGCCTTTATCGGTCCTTAAAGCGCTATGATAGGAAGCAAGATCTTGGATTCCGTATGGGCGTTATTGCAATAAATTAAGAGTGCTCTTGTATAGTGGGCAATTAGTCGAATTCACTTAAATTCTAAATTTAAGCTGTAATAAATGTGTCATAGCCATAGTGCTATCGACAACTTGTTAGTTTTGCATTTAGCCATTTGATTAGTCATTATGTGATTTGTTTATGCACTTTAATATACTTTAACCTATTTATTTGAGCTACGCTAATATATTTCGTTTATATACCTATATTGATTATTTAAATTTATATGCTAATATTTTGGTGAGGTGTAAAACGCTTTATGATAATTGTGATTTAAATCTGTGATATGCTGATTTGGTTTGTCGTATATTTTTGTGTGTATTTTAATTGTGTTTGTATTTCTGTTTGCCGCAATTATACTGCCTTGACATCTTTGCCTGCGTATCTGGTTTGTGCTATTGCCGTTACCCTTTTATTTTCAGGTTTGGTTAGTAGCGCCTTCTGTAGTGTACTTTTTGTTTAGCAAAGTCTGGGTTACTTGCTACTTGGCGCCCATATTTTTATTTTTCAGCTAAAGCTTTCGAGTTTTTTGTTTTTCGCACGACCAGCTCCGGCTGAGTAGTCGGTTCCCTTTGCTTACTTTTTTTACAGTCGCCGTAACGGTAACAAGTTACAGGAATCCATCTAAGGCTAAAATAGCGGTTATTCGAAATATTCTACGACCGGAGACGAAGCTTGACGTAAGAGCATTTCTAAGTATAACAGAATACCATAATCATTACATACCATCATATATAGATATTGCCAGCCCACTCTCAGATGCGTTGCGTAAAAATGCAAAAACCAGAGTGGAATGGCATGAACAGAAGGTAACGTCATTCCAACGGTTGAAAAATGAGTTAATGAGCGGCAAGGTCTTAAGAGCACCAAATTGTACAAACTGATTGTTCCAAGAGATGGATGGGCATTACACTTTCGCAAAGAAATGAGAAAGGTGAAGAACATCCAGTACTTTACTCGAGGAAGAAGTTGACTGACAGAGAATAAACGTATAGTGGGAGCGAGCCAGAGTTTGCAGCTTTAATGTGGGCTGTAGGAAAATTAAAGCCATACTTGTTCTTAAGCTATTTCACACACGTAGCTGAATAAAGTGGGTAACAAAAACGGTAGACTTTTACGTGGTCATTAATTTTGCAAACGTTAAATTTCACTGTAGCCTACAAACCGGGAAACAGTGTGCCAATGTGGATTCCTTGTCACACTATTTCGTGTAATGAATCTAACAGAGAAAATTTACTGACGACTACGACAGAATACTTGAAATGTATTCACGTAGGGTAGTTAAATTAGATTTAGTTGATAATCCACCAATAAAATTCGAGATACAGCAGGCATTGCTTAGTAAAACAGTGCAGAGTTTTCGGCGCCTTGTGTGTGGTCCAACACGAGTGAATTTGACCGTAATAAACGTTTTAACTGTGGGGCAACTGTTACATTCGTACCTTCACACCCCTGTATTTTCTTTATTTATTTTCTGATCGACTTCAAATTTTAAGCAATTGCATTACTATTTAAAAAAGCAATTCTTACAGTTTTCTTGTTGCTAGGTCAGCGAAACTCAAGTTTGACAGTACGTCCTTATTGTATCCGATGTTACGAATCATAGATCGCGAATATAATAATCAAAGACGTTATTGAGAATGAACGTTAGTTACTTAAAATGTTAGCTTAGCGTCTAAATGAAATTTATTTATGTAAGTGCGAGTTTTGCAAGTTATCTGCCATTTGAAATACGTGCCCATCTGTATGAATGGAAAAGGGCAGGTAAAAGGTTGCAGAAACTGAACGGTTACTATATTGCTTTTACGTGCCAAAATGAGTGGGAAAAACACTGTGCTCAAGGGTGCATGTCCTTAACAGCCACCTGAAAGGTTTCTTGTAAAAACGGTAGTGTTTGTAACGGCAGATTTTAATTGACTTCCGTCGGGAGCACATCGCTCACAAATGGAACAAATTGTAAATAAACGTACTTTAACCTGTTCGAAGTCTTTAGTTTCTCAAGTGGAGCATTTGAACAGTGTAACTGGTAATCTGTGACGAGCTGAAACATTCTTCGTTAGACCTACTGTTAATAGATAATAAGTTACCTTTGAAGTATCTCATGTTTCGTAAGACACAGGGTGGTAAGAACAAATATAAAAAAACAGCAATTTTTTCGAAGTGGGTGTGACTTTTTTGTATTTTGAAAAATAATGGTACTGTATTTTTGAGCCATTTTCATATTTTCAAACCTCCCCTATATACGAAAAGAGATTGCTAAATTTTGGCAAATGCATTTTAAGTTTAAGAAAATGCAAGGGATTTTATCAAGAAGGAATTTCTCTGATAAAAATGGATAATAAAAAAGCTCTCAAATATATGCCGGCCATTGTATCTATTGTATTCAAATATCTGTTATTTTGTTTACTATTCCTATCTTTTTCTTAAAACTCCATTTTGATCATTACATCAATGGGTTTCGTTTAGTACATTGTTTAAAAATGATCTAAAGTATGATAAGTACAAACTTTATCACACTGAAAATAAATGGCAAATAATAACCACTTGAATTAGCTAGTATATAAGATGCAGATATTGCAATTATTAGGTCAGTTAAGCGTAATAATGTTGAAAATAATTGTGCTTTCCGTTTTGGCCGCCTGTGCTGTTGGTAAGACTTCCGTGAAGTTATGTAGTTAACAATAGAATTTCGTATTTCTACCTAAAGATATGAGATATGTGAGATAATATTGTTGTTCAAAAGTGATATATAGTTATAAGTTTCCATTTACCGTGTGGGTATAAAATTTATACAGGAATATGTACCATGTGTCTTACAAATGGAATCATACCATCATGATCACCCAGCCATTTACTTCGTCCCCTCTGGACATACGCCTCTCGTAGGCGGTTCCATTTATCTCTGTTTTGCGCTGTGTGTATCCAATTTGTTGTCATTCTCTGTATATCATCAGTACAGCATGTTGGTGGCCTTCATCGTCTTCGCTTATCTGCTCGCGATCTCCATTATAGTAATTTTCGTGTCTATCTCATATCTTTAAGCCTGGCCACATGCCCAGCCTATCTCCACTTTAAGCTAACTATGCGCGTTATAACATCCGTAACTCCGGTTCTTTTGAGCAGATCTTCATTTCTGATCCTGTCCCTCAAAGTTACTCCCAGCATCGATCTCTCCATCCGTATTTGTGCCACTTTTAGTGTCTATGTTGTTGTTTTGATCAGAGTTAATGTTTCGGGTCCTTATGTGAAGACCGGAATCACACATTGGTCGAATGCTTTTCTTTTCAAGCTTATGGGAATGTCACTTTTACATATATCACTCATTTTTCCGTATGCAGACCACGACAAAGTTATTCTTCTTTGTATTTTACATGTTTGGTTGTCTCTGTTCAGCCTTAGTTCATGTCCAAGATTTTTCTACTAATTCTATATCGAGACCTTTCACTTCGAGATTTTGCAAGGAGACTAAATTTGTCATTAATTTAGTTTTTTTGAAATTCATCTTGAGGCCAATTTCTGTATATGCTACGTCTAGTTCGTTTAACATCTCATTCAGTTTTCCCAGTTCGTCAGTTATGGTAACTATGCGTCTGCATAGCGGGGGTGGTTCAGATTTTCACCATCTATTGATACACCTTTGCAGTTCCAATCGAGCTTTTTAAAAGCGTACTCCAATGACGTTATGAACAGTTTCGGGAACAGTGTATCCCCCTGTCTGGCGCCCCGATTTATTTTAATTTTATTGCCCTCTTCATGTAGTTGTACTGTCATAGTTGCATTTTTATATATGTTGCTAATGAGTTTAGTATAGTGGTTGTCAAAGCGGCTTTCGTTTAGAGCTTCCAGCACACTATCTAATTCTAGACTATCTAACGCTTTATGAAAGTCGACAAAAGCAAACGCTAAAGGTCTGTTATACTCGATAGATTTTTCTACTAGTAATTTCACAGCTTGTAAGTGATCGTTTGTTTCATAGTTGGAGCGGAATCAAGCTTGCTCTTTTGCCTGATAAAAATCCAATTTTCTCTCTAGTTTTGATGTTATGATTCTTGTAATATAGAGAGTTTATAAATATGATTTAGGAGGTTAATAGGTTCTTGCGCTCCGATATTAATGGCTTCAATCATCGCCTGGAGCTCTATTTGGTTTCATGTGCTTCAACGCTTTATGAATTTCGTAGGCGGTAATTTCTGGCATATGTTCTGAACCTTGGTTAGTTATTCTTCTTTAAGGGCTTCTTCTATACCTGACTGATCTTGTCGTTGACTGTTATAGATCTTTTCATAGAAATCTTGCACTATATTCAGTAATTCTTACCTATTCGATGACACTTCTTGTTTGTTGCTTTTTAGCTTAGTTATTGCGCACTTCCCGTTATTGAGTTTTCTTCTTAGGACTTTTAGGCTTTTGTTTTTTTCTATGGTTTGCTTAATCTTGTCAGTTTTGTATTGTCGTATATCTGATCTTATGGCTTTTGTAATTTGTCTGTTCATTTCCTTTAATTCTTGTTTGTTGGTGTTTATTTGACTTTTCATTTCTCTTCTTTCTTCTAATAGTTGTCTGATGGTTTATTCTTTTATCTTTTTCTTTCTTTGAACAATATTCATTTTGACTGTCACTAACGTAATCTTGTCGTTTTCATTTATTGATAAGTGTTTTAAATGTATTTATCGATATTATATGGAACTGTCCAAGTCGATGATATTTTCTTTTGAATCATTCGGTATCTCTCTTTACCCAGCCAAATTTGAATTGTTGTCCTTACCATTCTGTAGTCCCTGCCTGTTGAAAATTTATTTATAACTGTTACATTCTTAATTATTTGTTTTTATTACTAATTATGAAATCTATCTCATTTCTTGTCTTTCCATCAGGACTTTCCCATGTCCTTTGCCTATGCTTTTTTATGAAAGTAACTATTCATTTGATGCAGGTTATTTTGGAGTAGAAAACGCAGCAAGGTTTCCCCTCTTTTGTTTAAACTCTGAGTTCCAAATTTGCCCAGTGCTGTTTCTTCATCTGATTTCTTCAATCCTATTTTAGTTTTAAAATCGCCACACAAGATGGTAAAGTGTGCCGGTTTATCATTTAGTGCAATGGAAATATCGTAGTAAAATGTAAAATGTTTTAATTTCATCATCTGAGTTGTTGGGGTGTATACTGAATAATCTTTAAATTGTATCTCTTATTTATTTTCAGTGATAGATATGTAACTCGAATGGAAACCGACTCATCCAATCGATGTCGTTTCATTTCCAATATCATAGAATAAATGTCCTGTTGTTTGCATCTTTAGAAATTCACCACGTCGTCTCGTTTCACTCACTCCTATTTCATTCTCCATCTCAAGCACTTTTTCTTTTGATGCTAAAGTCCTAGCGTTGTAAGTTGCTATGTGAATAGTAAGGGGCTTGCAACTTTTTTGTTCTGAGGGTGGTTTTATTTTACATCTTAATCGTTTGAGCTATGTTGCAGTTGGTATCAGCGAATTTGTTGATAAATAAAATACTCTTCTGCTCACTGGGAGTA
This sequence comes from Agriotes lineatus, assembly GCA_940337035.1. Classification (NCBI taxonomy): domain Eukaryota; kingdom Metazoa; phylum Arthropoda; class Insecta; order Coleoptera; family Elateridae; genus Agriotes; species Agriotes lineatus. The sequence continues at coordinate 22,044 of CALNHX010006969.1, forward strand.
TTACAAGTCCTTACGTAATTATGTAACTTTTGCTATAAGACAAGAAAAACAGGCGCATCTGGAGTTTCAGCTTAATAAACAGGGTTCTAAGGTATTATGGAAGGAATTGAAAACTACCAATATTTATCAAAAATCACAAGCTGCAGATATTCCCACACATCTAAACAATGCTGATGAAATTAATAACGCATTTATTAATTCTGTTAAATCTTTGAAAACAACTAATAACAATGATCTCTTGCATTTTTATTCAGCTAATAAGTTAAAAACATTTGAGACACCATTTAAATTCAAAGAAGTGACTGAGAGTGATGTAATGAGGGTCCTTCTTGGTATCAAGACTAACGCTGTTGGTGCTGATGGCCTTAGTATAAGAATGTTATGTCATTGCTGTCCTTATCTAATACCATATATAACCCATATTTTAAACTATTGTATACTCCATTCTACTTTTCCTGATGGCTGGAAAGTTGCCCACATTATTGCTGTGCCTAAAGTTAAATTACCAACAGATTATAAGGATCTGAGACCTATTAGTTTTTTACCTTGTCTGTCAAAAGTGCTTGAAAAGCTTATGACGGTTCAGATTTGTCAGTATGTTGATCATCATGGTGTACTCCCTGAAACCCAATCTGGCTTCAGATCGGGCTTCAGTTGCACTACATCTCTTTTAAACATAACTGATGATATTGTGGCTGCCGCTGATGAAAATGAATTATCTCTAGCAGTAATGCTTGATTATTTGAGGGCTTTTGACACGATAAGCCATGAAGTACTGTTGAGTATCCTAGATTATATTGGTTTTGACATAACAGCTCGAATGTTCATAAAAAATTATCTTACAAATCGCTCTCAAATAGTTGTATTTAATAAAATAAAATATAAAGCTTTGCCGTTAACACTTGGTGTTCCTCAAGGATCAATTTTAGGGCCTTTGTTATATATCATTTATACCTTTAATTTAAAAACATCTCTAAGATTGTGTGATTACCATTTTTATGCAGATGACACACAACTATTAATCAAATTTAATCCCGATAAAGTAGATGATGTCAATGCTGAAGTTAATTTTGACCTTAAAAATCTTATAGAATATTCGGAAAAACATACTCTACAAATTAAGGCAAGTAAATGTTATGTGATGTTATTTGGTAGGGCAAAAACTAGAGATGCTAATGTTAATAAAATATCTATTAAAATAAGGGATAGGTCATTGGAAATTAAAGATTCTTGTAAAAGTCTAGGACTTATCATTGATAATAAATTAAGATTTAAGGACTATATTTCTAGCAAATTACAAAAATCATATTTAAATTTAAAAATTATCTTTCAGAACCGATTTTCCTTGAATAAAAAAATAAAAACTGTGCTGTGTGAATCACTTGTGCTGTCACAATTCAACTTTTGCGATTCTGTATATGGACCTGGTTTGGATAGCAGTGATATTAAGAGAATTCAGCGTTTGCAAAACTCCTGCCTGCGTTTAATTTTTGGTATTAGAAAGCATGTACATATCTCACACAAATTAACTGAAATAGGGTGGTTAAATATGACAAATAGAAGGGTGCTTCATGCTGCTAATTTATATCATAAAATTGTATTTAATAAAATTTTTTCTTAGCTTTACAATAAAATAAATTTTAGATTTGATGTCCATAATCTTAATGTACGGAAGAAATTTTTAATAACAACGCCGTTTCATAGAACTGCCTTATTTGAAAGATCATTCTCTTATAATATAGTCAGGGTTTACAACACCTTACCAGGTTATTTAAAGCATTGTTCACCAAATAAATTTAAAACAATTTTTTTAACACTTTGTTCGAAAAACAACATCAAATAGTATAATTCAAATCGCGTTACCAATATAATCAAGTTTAGGCAATTCTGTTCTTAATATAATTTTTTGCTCGTTTAAACTATTACTCTCAAATCTACACACATATTGGCAACTTATTTAAAATCAGTATATCAATTAATAAATACTGCTGGCTCTCGTATTATAATGAATACTAATATAACATATATAGGGGGTTAAGTGGAAGAGCAGATTCCTATCTTCGGATTGTTATCTGAACTTCGCCCCGTTGGAGCGAATACGCAACTCTGTGATGCTGTTGGTTGTTCATTACTATCGTATTGTACTGCTGATATATTTTCTTTTCTTTATACTATATGTGGGTAGTTATGTATTTGTTCCAATAAATTCCATTTATTATTATTATTAATACTCTGTATTAATTATTAAAAATCGTGTCGAAATTGTCAAAATCCGGAAAGTGGTATTTTTCGGAAATTAAGTAAGATTTCAATGATATTTTTTAGAGTGTGTTATATTTAGCTAACTGAACAATCTCAAGGCCAGAAAACCTCTAAATGAGGAATTCTTTAGTACATGTAATTGGATAAAGGAAAATCTCCTCGTTTAGACAACTGTAAAAAAACATTTACAGGATTTTTGTAACAGTAATTCATTAACAGTGCTAGATTAGAGTTTCTTGAAGCCATTTAAATAGATATTAATTAGAATTAAAAATATTTCTCCTAAAAAGCGCCTTGTATAAAAAACGTAAAATTATGCAATCATACTACTTTTCGGTAAATAATAAAAAATCTAAAAAAGTACCTAATCAACATTTCGTATTATTTTTCCAATTATAAATCTTTAAAGTGTTCACATAAAAAATTGAACTTTAATATTAAGTCTTGGTATGTGAAATTTTGAAATATATAAAAACTGAAAAATTTATTTTTAGCTAAATTTAAAAAAATTAGGGTTTTTTGACCTTGAGATTGTTCAGTTAGCTAAAAGTAACACACTCTTAAAAAATCTCATTGAAATGTTACTTAGCACTTTTCGGATTTTGACAATTTCGAAAAACTCCATTTTCTAGTGAAGTAAAAATCACTCAGTATATATAATAGGGGCTAAATAGGTTTTTAGACAAGCACACATTATTGACGTAAAAAGTTTTTTTGAAAAATCAAAAATATAATTTTTCCCATATTATGCCGACTTTTTGGCGGACACTGTATATGAACCATCGACATCGGAAAGTGAATAAGAAAGCTGAATTTGCTTATTATGTATGTAGATTTATATATTATATAATCTTCAAACTGGTTAAGCCATACGAGATTATATTATATAATATATTAGGCTGAAGTGTAAAACCAATATCGATTATTGGTAGATAACGGCAATTTATAACAATGGAACTCTGCAGTTAACGATATCATCACGAGATTATCCGCTTCCTTGCATTGTGCTACAAATACAAAAGCCTCAATTCCAATAAAACCGTTGTTGTGTCGTAACTTTCTATTTCGTTGTAATATCTACTATACCTAAAATATGCAATTATTGTTCACATACATCTTTCTCCTACCAACGAAAGTGCCAGTTACATGCCTATTTTAATAAATAATCGCAATCTACATTCAATTTAAATTAGGTACTATGAATACCAATATTCGTATAAAAATATTAGCGGGAGTAGTCATATAACAAAGTGTTAATAGTACTTATTTTCAGCGTCCCCTCTTCCGGATAGCGGAAGAATAGTAAATGGAACCGATGCTGAACCAGGAGAAATTCCTTACATTGTAAGTTCAAGTTATAAATGTTGATCGAGAAACTAAACTTGAATTGTAGGTTTCCCTCCGTTCCTCCGATTCCCACATGTGTGGTGCATCATTTTGGATGAACTACATATACTCACTGCTGCTCACTGTGTGGAAGATGAGTAAGTTCATAGCTGCAGGAAATAAGTTGTGCACACTTACACATATCTTATTGTGGTTTAGGTCTCTAAGCGCTCTGTCAATTCAATACGGACTAACAAGGATTTCACGAGACAGGACTAATGTAATTCAAGTAGTTAAAGTTGATGTCCATGAAGATTACAATCCTTGGTTTAATGGTGCAAATGACGTAGCTGTTCTAAAGGTAACCGAGCTTTAACAGTTTGATTAACGTAAATAACGTTTACGTTAATATTCGACAAAATGATCAATAATATAATCATTTCAAACTAAATCGGCTGTAATATCCACTTCTGTTTCCTTATTTGGTATTCTCTTTCAGCTAGCATCTCCACTCGTCTACAGTACCTTCGTGCAGCCAGTTAATTTGCCTGAACAAGGTGAAGCTCCACCAGGAGGAGACACATCTGTTCTGGCTGGATGGGGGAAACCCTACGTAAGTTCTAGTTTTCATTATAATTTAAGGCGATGTGTCAGTATAGGAATTATACAAATTAGGCATAAAATGTTACTTACAATTTTCAATCGATCTACGTTTATATCCTCTTGGGCACATTTAATTTAGATTGGAGGATGTTAAGGACATTTTGTTTATGAATTTACTGTTGCACCTATAAGCACCAAACAATATTTAAAATAAGGACAGTTATTACTTAGTAAAAGTTCAGAAAATTGCAACTTAAAATTACAAAAAATATATATAAACATTTTCTAACATTACTGAAAATTAAACTACATAATACATGTTCATTATCATTGTCGCAAATTATAATAGCAACAGTTTTGACATTCATGTAATGTTCGTTCAATTTAAATTTAATTAAAATAGCTGAACGACTTTGAAAACTATTTATAGCGCCCAAGAGGAAATATCATTTTTTAGAATTAAAAATATAATTAGAAAAATCTTATTTTAAAATGCCACACTTTCTGCTTTCTCTTGGTTGTAAATATTTCTATTTCCAAATTAATGAAATATGTCAAAGGAAAATTTATTTAGGGAGATTACGAAAAATATTTTCGACTAAAAGATTGGCGTAGAATTTATTTTTTAAATTTGGCCTTTGTAATAGATGTTCAGTATAAGGTTATCTACTAAGCAACTTTTCTTCATTTTAGTCCGAAGGAAACGCAATGGACAACCTTCAACGAGTAGATCTTTTGGTATACACCGACGAGGACTGCACCGCTGCCCATGGATCCAGTGTCGATGCTAGATACCATGTTTGCTCTGGTATTCCAGAAGGAGGAAAAGGCCAATGCAATGTTAGTATATCGTAAATTCCTGGAAATGCATGCAAATTACATATCAATATAATTGTAGGGTGATTCTGGTGGTCCTTTGTACAGCCAAGGAAAGCAAATTGGTACGGTTTCGTGGTCTATCAAGCCATGCGGAATTAAGGGCTACCCGGGAGTGTTCGCTAGAGTTTCCAGCTACATCGATTGGATTAACGGAAAGAGAGAATTGTAATAAGCTCTTGTAACTTTTTAACGTCAGCAATAAATAAATATGAAACCTGATTTCTAAAATGTTTTTCACTAATACTAGAATATCTTCTTGCTCTTCAACGGGTACCGTATCAGATATGGGTCGTTGGTGTGAGGAATAAAGCGACATTTTTAATCGAGCTTGGCGTCGTACGCTACACCTTCTGCACCTCATGTTTTTTGGAAAATTGCTTCCTGTGTTCGTTTCCCGTTACCGTGTGCAAATAAGAAATATTAAGAAAAAATAAAAGAAAAAATCATCTTGCCTGGGTCCAGCAGCTTCTGTAAAAATTACCAATAATTAATTCACCATTCAATTCTATTGAAATAGTTTTCCAGGCTTATAAATTTTTACCATTGGGTTATTACTTATTGGAAGGCAGTTCAAATTGTAACTGGTACCTTTACCTTCTGTTCTAATGGGTACTTTTTCAATACAGCCTTTTATTTTTTCCCATCAGGTGCCAGTGTACAAAAAAATCCGTGACCACATATAACTTTGACGATCAAACCATCAGCAGTAAATCCAATTAACTATTAGGCTGCAGTTGGAAGCACTAAAAACTAATTTAATAGCTACTGTTTATGTCAAATATATATTCTAAAATTTCTTTTATATTAACTATTTTTTAAATTAATTATATTATTTCAATCCACATTCAACATTCAATGCCATTCTGAAATTGCCATCTGCAACCTTAATTCAGACCTTAAGATGCATGCATTTGTATATATTTATTCTTGTACCTATTAGTCCCTCTTCGGGATTTATTAAAATTGCTGGAGCCTAATACTTTGTTTGTTTGTATCAACCTAAAACTCTTACGCAAAAGTGAAATAAAATCCCACATTTATTCTACCCGTATCGCACTCGAGAATTGAGCTAGTACGAAGTATTAACCTAGCATTTATTAAATGTGATACATGGGGAAGGTTTGGTGTTTTTAATATCTCGCCTGTGATATACAACCCCATTTCGAGTTACCAATGGACCCTTTTGTTGTAGTAGGAGGTATGTGAACCTTCTGGAGGTGGGTTGCTTTACGTTGGTACAATCTAAAGGAGAAGAAAACTATTTCGGCGTGTATAGTTTTCCAAACCAATTGGAACCTTTATTTAATATCGGTTTTCTGAATTAAATACAAGTCATACAATAAACATATACAACTAACTGATAGGTTGTCTAATTTTAAAATGGTTTTATTTGGAGTATGCAATATGGTTTAAAGGCTATTGACAAAAGAAAAGTTAGTTAAATAAATAAACTGCAAGAAGTAGTCAAGCAGGTACATTTTGAAACAAACTAAGAAAGGATTTATATGATTTCTACTACAAAATTAATTGTTATAAACATGTTGGTAAAGTCTCAACTAAACTGTTCTTTTTTAATATTTATAAATCTATATACACACAAAGTCAAATGCATTAAAACGAAATGACACAAATTCTAGAAAAAAATGTTTACTTGTATCATTGTAATAGTATCGTACACATAAAAGTTTTATTATAAAACTGTTACAGTGGTAAAGAACAATCGAAATAAGAAAATTAAGTTAGGAATTTTAAAAAAACTAAATACTCAAGTCATTTATTAGTTCCAAAAGATTTGATGTAGATATAGACTGATATGTTTTATCGGATTTTTTCCACTGTCTCGAGTGTTTATCACACAACGTTTCGGGAGTTTCTGATCTACTTCCGTCCTCAGCTGAATGAACTCCTGGTTAGTCATGAGAAGAACTGATTTTTTTGTACGTTTTATCACGTACACCCGTACCTACCACGGGGTTTGAACCCGGGACCACTAATAGCTGTGATTCAATGTTTTGAAACAATGTAAAAGAAGTTATAAAATTAACTTGATTTATTAGGGATTTTTCAAATTATTTCTCCGTTCTCCCTCAATCTCATGGTAACCATGCAGCTGCCCATAACATCTTAGCAACCATACATTCAGACAATTCTTGACGTTGTTTACATATTCTTATTTTAAATTTAGTCAGGAAAATCTTAAATTTGATACTATTAATACTAGTACTAGCAACCCAGTGAGACAAATGTCTCATTTAAAAAAACAAAAAAGACCGTTTTTCAAATAGAACGCGTATTAAATAAAAACTGTATCCAGACCTGGAAGGTGTCAAAGTGGTACGCCGCATCGAAACATTCTGGAAGCTGTCAAAGTGGTTGTCTAACCGATCGATGTTTTAAGGCGCAGAGGGTCGCAGCTCCGTTTGGCTGCTGAAACAGCGTACTGACACTTCCGGTTTTCGAGAAATCACGTGATTTCTCGAAAACCGGAAGTGTCACGTGACTGAAATTCGGTTCCTGACCTGACATGACCATTCCAAACATATAACTTTCATAACTTTTTTCTCTATCTCTTACGGTTTGGCTGCTGAAACAGCGTCCCGGACAGACAAAACAGCGTCCCGGACAGACAAGTCTATTCGATAAAGGATACTGTAAATAAAATATTTTTTAAAATTTCATTTAAAAAAGTAGTCATTTTCAAATTAATATCGGTGTATGAAGTGATTTTGGTTTTAATTTAGAAATAAACGATTTTAAATAGACGTTTCCTTAGTTACCAAAACTGACCAACGCACTTGACTAAAATGAAGGCAAATAAAATTCTATACAAAATAGGCTTGGATTTGAATATTTAATGAAATTTTAAAAAATCCTATAGACAACTCGTGTTAGCGTGCCTATTTTCCACGGTCGGCTGCGCCTCATTTAATAACCCTCCACACTTGTGAAAAAAAGTTGCACTTCTAACACTTGTGGTCTAAATAACTATTATGCACCACTAGAGATATTCATGTTTTTACCTTCAGTTTACTTACAGACCTCAGGGAAAAAACATATTCATATCTCCTTTTATCTATTTCACGGCAATTTTCCATAAATTAGAGGAAGAAGTTAAACACTCAATTGAACATTATGAAAATAATATTTAAAAAAAAGTAGAGCTGGGTTTGCAGTTCTAATTTTTAGAAATTACACTAATCTCTACAAAAAAGGATTACCAAGACCTACCTTTCAATGCTTTACTAAGCAGCCAAATGACAATATGTGGGCAATGTAAGAAGTTATCACTTGAATAGCGACACAAAGTCTTTTTAGATTCAGCTGACTTTTTATGTATTGCTGTAATTTTTTATTCAATACTGTTGCACCGAAGAGGTTTGCATCTACATCTACAGCAATGTTAATGTAGTTAACGAATAGCCCCTTCGGGTTAGCTGCATATGCATGTCGCTCGAATAAGCGATTCGACGAGTCAACGAATTGTGTAGTTTTTTCTGCTGCGTAAAATATTTTTAAAAATATTGTTAAAATATTCCTGCGATGGAAATTGTTGTTTATCGTATATGTATAGTTATTAGAGGTGATTAGGGAAAGCGACGGGTATTTACTAAGATAGAGTTAATAATTATTTGGATTACGACAGGAATGGTGATGAAAATTTATATGATTATTTTTTAAACAGTCCTATCAGCCAATAGTAATGAGAAAAAAATTAAAATCGACCAATAGCATCAAAATTACACTGACTATTTGCTAGTAGCTAATTACACTGACTATTTGCTAGTAGCATCAAAATTACATTGACTATTTGCTAGTAGCTGATTACAGCGACTATTTTTTCACAAACCATTCAAGTACAGTCTCGATCCAACCTCGGTCGAAGAAACAAGTTAGTGTTTAAGCTACGTGTATTAAATACATAGTTGTGTTAATTAAATCGTGGGTGAAACATAACCAATATCAGTGACTGCAAGAGTCTACAGTAAGTTTTATCTGCTTCGTGTTTCTTGCGCATCGCGTGGTGTTGGCTTATCTGAGCCAGCACCACGCTATCGATATGTATTCAGAAACAGAATTAAATCCAGAAAATATGTCTGTAACTACAAACCTCAGTCAAATTAACCAAATAGTTGAAAAAACCACTCAAGAAATGGCCTCTGTACCTAGAAATGAAAGTTCCTATTCCAGCGTCACCAAAAATGTATTCAGTTATCCAACCAAAGAACAAGGTATCATTTTAACTGCTTACCCAGAAATTAAATTAAGAGAATACGTAATGTCAATTGGAAATCTTGTTGGCCCTAAAAATATTGTAGCGGCTTCTAGATTATCCAATCAAAGAATAGGTATCTACCTCTGTAATAAAATAATTGTAGATAACCTGCTAGCAAACCATAGTGTGGTTACAATTAGTGAAAAACAGATTAAAATAAGAAGATTGATAACTCCAACCAAAAAAGTATTACTGTCAAATGTCTCGCCCTGTATTCCCAATTCTATAATTGAAAATCAATTGAAAACAGCTGGATTAAAATTAGTATCGCCCATATATCTGATTAAAGCTGGTTTTTCAGAACCAGAATACGCTCATATAGTTAGCTATAGGAGATATGTTTATATTAACGCTGAAGAAAACGTAGTACTTCCCACGACACTCCTAATACAATTTGAAGACGACAATTACAGAATTTTTGTTCAGGAAGATGAAATCAAATGCTTTACTTGCAAAGAATTAGGGCACACCTCATCTAAATGTACACGCCCTGAAACAAATACCAGTAACTCGTTTTTGAATAACCCAACCATAAATCTCACGCAAGAAAATCTACAAACCAATATGGAGTTAGAAAATGACATGATTTCTATACCCAGTAAAAGGCCTCACCCCAGTACAGAATCATCGATTACCCCTTCGCATACAACAGCTCCTGCAAAAAGATTCCATCCAGTACAAATCCCACTTGGAGAGAAAATAAATACCAACATGGAACTTCTTGCTAAAGAACCAACTACTTCAAATCTACACCAAGAATTTAGCAGCCATAAAGCAGCAAAAGTGACCAGCCCAAATATTCCACATTCTAAAAATTACGAACAAGAGAAAGAAATACTAGAAAAGCTACTAGAACCACTCAAAGAAACTTTAATAGAGCAAGCTAATACCCTTCCAGTTAAATTTACACCTGAATCCCTCTCAGATCTTTTCCTAACCGTAAAATTTTCTAATGATCCCCTGGAAGCAGTAAAGAAATTTACTAGCGATCCAAATTCAATAATTAATACCTTATTTGACCTATACCCTTTGCTTACTAATAAAAAACTCAAACATAGATTTACACGTTTAAGAAACACTTGAATAAAAGCTACAGAACGTATGTCCGAATATAATACAGACAGATCAGAGTTATCAGAATATTAATTAAAAGTAATATATAATAACTATTCTATGCAGCCTATCTCACTTGTACAATTTAATTGTAACGGGTTCCTTGCCCATCTTGAAAATATACAGTTGCTTATTATGAACAGTCAACCTGATATAATCTGCGTTCAAGAAACTCATTTCAAAGGCAGCTATCAACACTTACTTAGAGGATTCTCCTCAGTTAATAAAAACAGACAAACTGATCATGCCAGCGGGGGAGTCAGCATCTTCTTTAAAAATAGTGTACATGCTATCAATGTAGATATCATTTCAAGTCTTGAAATAACAGCAATTAAAATATACATACCTCAAGCTATCATAATCTGTAACATATACATTCCTCCTGACTACATACTTGCAACAAGGGATATGGAAAACATACTTAATCAATTGAACTGCCCTTTTATTATTGTTGGAGACTTCAACGCTCACCATACTTTATGGGGATGCAAGAAAACTAAAACTAGAGGAAAAGTCATAGAAAAAATAATTTTGGAAAATGACATTGTGTTACTTAATACTGGTATCGCTACGCACTTTGATATCAAATCAAATGGTTTTTCTGCTATCGACTTAGCGTTCACCAGTTCCAAACTTGCACCAAATTTATTTTGGACCGTTCTGCAAGATGATTTGTTTGACAGTGATCACTTTCCCATCAAGATAAACATTAATAATTCTACCGCTCAAACTGTAACACTACCACGAGAAAGATGGCGAATAGGGAACGCGAACTGGAATGTATTTCAACGCGAATTAACAAAAATCCCATTTAAATTCAATAATCTGATTGACATGGATTCTAATATTCAAAATCTGAACAGTGCCATTATTAGGGCAGCTAACATATCAATACCCAGAGCAAGTAATATACCACGAAAATATAAAGCTCCATGGTGGAACGATGAATGTAAAATGATTATAAAAAAGAGAAATAATGCATTCAACAGATACAGACGAAACCCGAATCAAGAAAATCTAATCCTATATAAAAAAATTAGAGCACAGGCAAGAAAACTCGTCAAGGCAACTAAACGAAATTCTTGGAACGAACATATAAAATCTATAAACATAAATACATCTTCCAAGGAAATGTGGGAAAAAGTACGCAGAATGAATGGTAATTACTCCAGTTTCTCAATTACTGGTTTACTTTACCAAAACACTACAATCACCTCTCCAGAGGACATAGCAAACATTCTAGCAAAAGCTTTTAAGGAATCCTTCAGCAACTCTAACGACTATGAAAAATGTAACAATGGAACAACAGCAAGAGATAGATTACCCCACCAGCCAAATAACAGCGAGCCTTATAATTATGAACTGCAACTACATGAACTCGAATATGCGTTAAACAACTGTAAGGATTGCTGTCCCGGAATAGATAACATCCACTACCCAATGATTAAGCAAGCGACATATGAATTCAAAACTGAACTGCTTAAACTCTATAACAATATATGGAATTCTGGAAATTTTCCACAGTTATGGCGAACCGCTATCATAATTCCAGTTTATAAGCAAGGCCAACCTAAAGATAGTCCCAACAGCTATCGCCCCATCTCAATAACATCTGTATTAAGTAAAATCTTAGAAAAGATTGTCAACAATAGACTAGTTCATATACTAGAGTCTAACATGCTACTCAATCCCAATCAAAATGGCTTCAGAAGAGAACGATCAACTATTGACTGCATAGTTAAATTAGAAATCGCCGTAAAAAACGCTTTTATAAAAAAGGAACAGCTATGTGCAGTTTTCTTTGACCTCCAGAAAGCGTATGATACAACATCGAGATCCCAAATCACAAATATCTTAGCCAGATGGGGAATAACTGGCCAAATTATTAATTTTATTAAAAATTTTATGAGCGAGAGGAAATATATGGTTCGAATTAAAAATACGTTGTCCGAAATAATGAGTCAAGAAAATGGTGTTCCCCAAGGTTCAGTTTTGAGCCCAACTCTTTTTTTAATAGCCATAAATCAAATTCTTGATGGAATACCTAACAACGTCCAAGGAACATTATTTGCCGATGATCTTGTGATATTCTCAACCAGTAAAAAGCTCATGGATATAGAAACACGTTTGCAAAGAACTATTAATTTACTTGAGCATTGGGCACATGAAAATGGAATTAAATTCTCACCTGAAAAAACAAAATGTCTTACTTTTACCAAAAACCGGATTAGGATCACTCCAGAATTAAAATTATACGGAACCGCCTTACAGCAAGTCTCTGAAATCAAATACCTAGGCTTAATCTTTGACAAAAAGATGTCATGGAAGTTCCACGTCCAAAAGGTTACTGACAACTGCAAATCATCACTCAACGTTATCAAAATGATTTCTCACCAGGACTGGGGATCTAATACGCAAACATTACTTACCTTGGTAAATGCTTTGATTCGCTCTAAAATAGAATATGGTTTATGTGTCTACAGTTCCATGAATAAGAGTCTTTTAAGAAAATTATTTGCTGTCTATCATTATGGATTAAGAATAGCTACATCCGCACATCGCACTACTCCGATAAAAAATTTACACGCTGTCAGCGGACAATTACCAATGGAACACCGAATATCAATCCAACTACTGACATATACAGCACGCGTCATAGGAAATACGAGTCACCCAAATTATTCGGACTTTTCCAAGCCTCTATTCTACAACTCATATAAAAAATCGGTGCAAATATACCCACCCTGCAATATTAAATCAAAACTTCTTTTGCACGAGAGCACTTCCAACCAAAATCTAATTTCTAAGATTAATATCGATAATCCTTGGGCGATCCGTCCACCTAACCTAAATTTACACTTTGCACAATACCCTAAATCTCAATCGCACCCAGCTATCTACCACAGCCTCCTGCACGAATTCCTGTCTAAGTCACCTAACGACCAACTTATTTTTACTGATGGTTCAAAAAATGATGCTAATACAGGTGCTGCTTTCTACACGGAGAATGTTAAAAACCTTTTTAAGCTACCAAGAGAATCGACTGTATTTAGTGCTGAGTTGTATGCCATCTGCCAAGCTTTAAAGTATATTCTTAACTGCGAGGAAGATAGATACTGTATACTCACAGATTCCATGAGTGCGTTAATCAGTCTACGTAATATCTTCTCAAATAATGAATATGTTCGAACAATATACGAATTGCTACATAAACTGAATAGAAATAATAAACACATAAAATTCCTTTGGATACCATCTCATGTAAGCATCAAGGGGAATGAAACAGTCGACCAGTTAGCAAAGGAAGCTCTTATGAAGACCGAACAGGATGAAAACTGCATTACAAGGAATGATTTAAAAACAACTCTAAAGCGATCGATCAAAATGAAATGGGTTAATAGCTGGAACAGTTTAGCTGAGAGGAAAAACTACTATAAACCTGCTGATCCTCTAAATACGATCAACAACGACAATCTAACCAGAAGAGAAGAAACAGTCTTATCAAGATTAAAAATGGGACACACTCGACTAACCCATGATTACCTACTCCGTAGAACAACTCAACCTGTTTGTGACAAGTGCAATGTTCCCTTAAGTGTTCGCCATATATTGTGTATCTGTCCCGAATACGAGCAGTGTAGATCTAATTGCGACCTTAGTGACGATTTGGACACAGTGTTTAATTTACCTGTAAACATTATAAAGTTCTTAAATGACACTAATTTATTTAAGTTAATTTAGTAAGTAAGAATGAAAGTGCTGTAAGACCAATGTAGTTATAAAGCACTCAAATTCTGAAATAAAAAAAAAAAAAACAAAAAAATGAACTTATTTTACCCAAAACTTCATGAACATTTTTCACAGTTGTTTAATGCAATCGATACTCGTTGCTGCCAATAGCGTTTTGTAAAGTATGATCAAAAATTACTTTCATCCAATATGGCTATGGATAAATTCCTACTTTATGAATGCAACTACGTTTATACTTAATGTCAAAGTTGATACTTGATTTTTAAGTGAGTTATACTTGAATTCATAAATTAGGAACTATTCTACAGCCATACCAAATGAAAATAATTTTTGATATAACTATAAAGGATAAGTCATGAGTGGGGTACTTCTCACCAAAAGTTGAATGCAAGCCAAAGTACAAAGAACGCCTATCACTTGATACAGTATTTAATATGATTAATAAATTGAATAAAACTCCTCAAATTTCTGTGTACATGTCATTGGTGGCACTGTAAGTCTATGTCAAATTCGAGGTTAGCAGGTTAGTTTTTTGCGTCATTTTTTACACAAACACAAAACCTAACCTGCTAACCTCGAATTTGACATAGACTTACAGTGCCACCAATGACATGTAAACAGAAAGTTGGGGACTTTTATTCAATTTATTAATCATATTAAATATTGTATCAAGTGATAGGCATTCTTTGTATTTTGGGTTGCATTTAACTTTTGGTCAGAAGTAACCCACTCATGACTAACCCTATATATACATAAGTAGTTATACTACACGTTATGGTCGTTTCTTTAGTTCACTGTAATTCGCTTTTTAAATTCAGAAAGATATAACGAATAGAACAAATATTTATTAAAAATGATGCGTTTCCATGAGATTTTCTAATTATTAATTCTTAACTAAATGTTGATTTTTACATAATGTTGAAGTCAATATTGCGAAAAAATTATAAAATTTTCCATTTTCTTCTAAGCGTCGCAATGTACAGGACGCTATTTCGTGTGGTTTGAATGTTAGCTCCACAAGTATTATAGTTAAAAACTAGTGGTTAAGTCACTATCTCGTTGTTTAATATAGTTTGCGCAGGACACTGAAATTTGAATAGTTTTTCAGCAAAAATTATCAAATATTTTTTATTTCATTAAAATCAAAAGTAAGTTGATCTGAGTATATACTTTAAGTTCTCTTATTTTTGAGACATATAGGAAAACTTTGTTTGTAATGGACAAGGTCTAGGCATGCGAAGGGTAAGGTACCTTAGACACCGACTGCTTTGGTCATATGGTCAGAGTTCTATTTAGAATTTAGCTGAATAGTAAAACGTTGTTGGTTTGTTATGACAAGGACTAGGCATTCGGAGTACCAGGCACCTTAGACTGATTTGGTCATATGGTCAAAGTCCTACTTAAAATTTTGCCGAGACTAAGGAGTTCCAACCCTAGCAAGGGATCTTTTACATTCTACAGATCGTAGTAATATGGGACCCACGGCTTTACATCATTTTCGAATGATAGCATTCTGTAGAGGCTTTCATCCACATTTTTTTATTTTAAAAAACCTCACCGAAACCGGGAATCGAACTATCGATCCTTATATCAGTAGTCAGGATGCTTACCACTGAGCTACCAGCCCCGGCAGTAAAACTTTAGCAACATTTTTAAGTGAAAGTCGTAGTTGGCTGTAGCTCCAATGAATACTTTATATTTGAATTGTTCCAAATCGTTCTAGTTGTATATATATATTCATAATAACGACATTCGGGCATTGTGTTGGTTTAATAATTATTTTTCTACGTAATAAATGTAGGTACTGTACTGAATACCTTGTAAGTTGAAGTCATTAAGGTTAAAACGGATATCACAGGCACTCGAAACATTACAATAATTTGTAATTTATTATACGGATGGGACCATAATTATATATAACAGCAATGAGATAACATGAACAAGAATATAACACGTATTGCTTGAGTAAGAAAGAGATAAACATAGTAGCATATATTCAAGAAGGCTTGACGCTTCATTTAATTATGACATTTGTCAACTAAACATGTCTACTAAAATATTTTTTTCGTATGGCCATCTCTTTCTTACTCAAGCCTTCTATTTTGTTATTCATGTTATCTCATTGCTGTTATATATAATTATGGTCCCATCCGTATATGAAATTTTATAAAAATATAGTATTTTTAATTATGTATTTTCCTCTGTGCTTACTATTAGTTGACCCTGAACATAGTTAAAGACTATGAAAGAATTTGATTTACCCCCAGTTTTTAGTCGGATTGTGTTCTTTCTTGATGGCTGACAAAATATAAATTTCTTCCTTCTTTGTTTGTCTCGCTTAAAATTGCAGCTTGAAAGATGTAATATTTCAGTTTGATACTGGAAACTTTGCTTCTTTATTATTTTTTACAATTGACCGTAAAGCTACAGCAACACATACAACTCTCTTGATAAAGCAGTAAACTTAACGCTCAGTAATTTACTTTTAGCGGACGCTTTTTAGCGTCCAATTGTCTGAAAAATTTTGAAGGCAAACCGACTGAATTTCAATAAGATGTTATTACTTTACCCAACCTTTTGCAGCCATTATCAATCTGAGAAGACAAGTATTGATAACCAACAAGTAATATTAAATCGTCCAAATAATTTATGATTTCAACAGAACGGTGCTGCCTTGCATAATTTCGAGCTTTTACGAAACTTTCAATGAATTGGGAATATATTTTGCTTTTATGTCGACATTGGAGTAAATAAAAATGTGAACTATTTAAAACATTGATAACTGATTGTGTTTGTAAATCTTGTTAAACATTGTGACAACCTTCTTCTTCAATAGCTCGTATTGTCAACCGCTGAACCTTTAACTCTTGTCACTTCTTTCTGTTCTGGTCCATCTGCATCTATTTACCAGTCACTGTTTTTATGTTATCTTGGTTGCTCTTCTAGTCCACTATCCGTTCCTCATTCTAGCAACATATCCCGCTCACGTCCATTTTAGGTGTAAAACAGCTTCTACAGCATCACGTACACCTATTCCCGGCCTGATAGTCTGAATTCTATCTATAAAGGTGATTCATTTGCCTCTGCATTATTTGTATTATATTTATGTTTTTTGTCATTGCTAGTGTCTCCCCTTCGTACATAAATATGGGGAGTGCACACTGATTAAATACTTTTCAAACATACCGGGAGGTCAAACTTGAGTCTAGGTTTACCGAATACTTCCCAAGATTCTGCGTTGAATCTCCTGCGTTTGGTTGTCTCGACCAATGTATTTGTACGTATACCGGGCGACAATGAGACTAGGGCCACGCTTATATCTTCTTTATTTATGAATCGATTTGGATAAAATTTTATACCAAGATACTAGACATAATTTCTGATTGGTCGATAGACATAGTCAAAATGGCTGACTTCCGGTTTTACCGGAAATGATAGCAACTTTGTTTTTTTAAATGGAACACCCTGTATATTTTATGTTTTTTTGAATCTACGAGTCAAATTACATATAACACTGTTGCCAAATTTCAATTTTTTTAAACAAAAAATAATTTTTTCAAGTTTTATTTTTTACCATAGAAGGCCTTGACTTGGAAAAATCTATTCTAATTGACTCTAGCAACTCTTAATAATAGCTATTTTATAAATGAAGTCAATAGCAAACCCTTAATAAAAGAACAAAGTTTGCTAAACACGTTTTTTAAGAAAAAGACACTTTTTTTTAAATGGCACCTACCAAGGGCCATCTTGCCATTAAACAGAAAATTTAATTACCAATCTAACGATATGCGTCACGCACTACTTTATCTTTATCTGAAACTGAAAATTAATTAATTAATTATTTTTTAAAATGTATTTAAAAAACCAAAGTTGGTGTCACTTCCGGTGAAACCGGTTTTTTAAACAGATCACTCTATATGTTTTATGTTTTTCAGAATCTACTACTCAAATTACATACAACAGTGTTGCCAAATTGGCTTAGGTATTATTAGTTATTACATAAAAATATTTAAAAAAATAATTGATTAATTAATTTTCATTTTCAGATAAAGATAAACTAGTGCATGATGCATATCGTTAGATTGGTAATTAAATTTTCTGTTTAATGGCAAGATGGCCCTTGGTAGGTTCCATTTAAAAAAAGTTACTTTTTTCGAAAAAACGTGTTTAGCAAATTTTGTTCTTTTATTAAGGGTTTGTTATTGACTTCATTTATAAAATAGCTATTATTGAGAGTTGCTAGAGTCAATTAGAATAGATTTTTCCAAGTCAAGGCCTTCTATGGTATAAAATAAAAACTGAAAAAATAATTTTTTTGTTTAAAAAAATTCAAATTTGGCAAGACTGTTATATGTAATTTGACTCGTACATTCAGAAAAACATAAAATATACAGGGTGTTCCATTTAAAAAATCAAAGTTGCTATCATTTCCGGTAAAACCGGAAGTCAGCCATTTTGACTATGTCCATAGACCAATCAGAAATTATGTCTAGTATCTTGGTATAAAATTTTATCCAAATCTATTCATAAATAAAGAAGATATAAGCATGGCCCTAGTCTCATTGTCACCCGGTATACCTGCTGGATCTCTGTATTTGTATACAGTGAATTTATTTTAATAGTTAACATAGCAGTTTGGTTTCTATGCCAGCATTTAATCATACAAGTCACTTCCATAGTTACCAATGAAATCAATAGATTAGAGCGTTTATTTTAAGAGTTAACATACGAATTTGAATTAGGTACTTGTAGTAAGAAACCTTAATTTTGTTACCGGAATGAGGTATGCAACTAAAAAGCAGATACGTAGGAAAACTTTTGTGTTGTATCTTTTCTTCAGTTGTATACATTAGGATAACTTTTAATTGTCTTTTGGACTAGTAATAATTCCTATGTTAACTCGTAAAATACACGCTCTAATCTATTGGTCTCATTTGTAACTATGGAAATGACCTGTATGATTAAATGGTGGCATAGAAACGAAACGCTTATGTTAACTATTAAAATAAATTCCCTGTATAGGCCAGCTACCATAAATCAATGTATGTACGCTGTATAGGCCATCAGAACAAGGTTTGAGACAAGTTGGGGTTTTGATAAACTCTTTGTTAAATCAATTCTTCCTGCAGCTTCTGGCAACGTGTGTACCATTGTCTGTGCTTTCTGTACAGAGTGATTACGGTCACTAAATATGTAACAAAGTGAGAGTGAGAGTGAGACACTAATGACAGGAACCCCAAATTAAAAGAGACAAAAGATATATGTTTGCACAGTTGGCGGTACCTTTATGATTTAGTAACCTTAAGAGTGATTATAAAATAACTACATCTAGTCTCGTTATACTCTTTATTGCTCTCAAACTAGCTAGATATGTCAACACTTAAGTATTGACATTGACAGCTCTGGCTAGTTGTAATTAATTGTAAGCGTCGTCTGCGTTGATTGTTTATAACAAGTCTGTTCAATACCCTAAAAAGGCTGCTTCCTGACAACCGAAGTTTTATAACAGATGTCACCAAGATCGCGTGTTACAGGAAACTGTAAATAGTCACCAGTATTTCAGAAATACTGATAAATTCACTGAAACAGAATAGAGAAAACTTATTTGAAGTGACAAATATCATGAAATTTGGTATAATGTGTATAATGTCTGCTACAATGACTATGTTACACAAATTGTTCACACTTTAGAAGAACGAATCGATTGTACTTGTCTGGAAACATTTACTAGTGTTAACACATGTACAAGACAGAGGATCTTTTTAATGCGCTATTTCATTTCCTTAATATATAATACTAGTAACATTGTAATAAAGATAATTGCATATTTTACACCGGTAGGAAATGCCAGGAAAATTACTGCATCTTTATTAACAGACCCCCTAAAATCACATTTCGAATGTAGAGATCACAGTCAGTCCATTGTTGAAAGAATGTTATCAAAATTGATTAAATCTCTGCTTAGCAGTTATTGCAAAACACGAACAAATACAAACTGTTTTACTAGGTATATACTTTGCATTCTAAACTACTGAGTAGAAAGACAATAAAGTTTGTACGGGTTCTTTTGTGTTTATAAAATATATACAAAGTTATTTTAAACTTACTGTTCATTTTATATTTAACATTAAAGGAGAAATTAAACGGCTCTTTAATATTTCACAATGGCATAACACGTGTATAACTAAACATTTGAGAATGACATCGATTGACAACTTACAAATCTCAGTGTTAAACCCTGAATCTTAGATTCCATTGACACGCGATAGCAGCGCCTCTAGTTGTAAATTTAGATGTAATGAACAGACTTATTACAATCAACGCAGACGACGATTGTAAGTGACAGCGGCACATAAAAATTCAAAGGTAACTAGAGTAGTTCTTTTATAATCACTCTGTTATTAGAACAATATTTCTGGCGAAATATAGGTAGACTAATTTTTCGCCATGGATGTTAATTTCCATCGATTCCCAGTTATCATATTTTGCATACTTTCCAATAGCGTTCCGAAATATTTGGGATAAAGTGTATTATTCTGCCTTATTTGATTTTAGTTTTGTCAGTGTACTGATTTGCCGGTGGTCTATATGCTGTGGAATTTTCGTATACATATTTAATGACTGCAGAATAACGATGCGACATTTGACTAAAGCTTCTAGAAGGTTTTGCTGGTCTACTGAATCAAAGCCCTTCTGAAGTCAACAAATACTGGTAGTAGTAGTCATTTATAAGAATTTACGTATTTAATTGCCCTATCTTTGATAAACCAAATATTATCTACAATATAATTAATGTAAGGTCAAGTTTGATATTTCAATATATTAGTTTTCATAAATAATTCTACGCGATTTCCTACAACATTTCAAGTTCCAAGGCATTCTGGTTGCCTATCCTGGATGTCTCAAGGTTTTCAAAATTTTTGGGCGGCTGCTTATCTTTTTCGGCCATTAGCCAACTTGCGCTGAACCAGGAGGGATGGCAGAGTGTACTACATTTGTGAAGTCAAATGTTCTATTTTTATTTGGGAATTTTCGCTACCATCCTACATTGAGGATTCACTTTCCTGTAGCGTTATCTCTTTTGGGGAGTTCATGAAGGTCCGGAAAGAGGCATTTTTCGAGAATTCTCGAAATGAGACATGTTTCTGTATTTGTGTCCGAGCGAGCACATGCTACGATTTTGTCAAAACGGAATAGAACATCCTAATGGTAGGCCTAGCTTTCTTTTGTATTATTTGTTGAGATTCTGTTGTGCTCCATTTTCAGTTCTTTTAGTATGGGCGAATTTAGCTTCTAGTTACGGGGAAAACATTTTAGGGCACTGGAAGCTTTCAACCTGATCTTCTGTGTAGTCACTGTGTAAGCTTGGGTGATATTAGGGAGTATTTTATATTCACCTGGACGTAGACTTATGGTTTTGGCAATACGCAGTAGCTTAGTTATTGTAAACAGTATTTTTCAAAGTTAATTAATTTCGTATTACTACATCACTTAACTTTTACGTAGATTTCACATACTTAGTTCCGATTTCGTGTAGGTATAAAATCTAATTAATGCTTTAATAATGGTTCTATGCTCAGCCTACTAAAAATAATGAAGAAATTTCAAATTATGGACCGTAAACTAAATTAAACTAAACGTACTAGACCATTGAAATGAGAAAAATAAGAGCTATTCATTGGCGTAAAAGTAGGTATCGTTTTCAGTAGTCATACTCCACCATGACTATGAGAATGTCCATAAATAAATTAGTTTTAAGTTGTATTTGAAAAATTAAAGAACCTGGAAGTTGTATAGTCACATCAGGTGATGTGATACACCTTACAAAGAAATGTTAAAAACACTTCATATTAAATATAGCATTTTAGTAGAATTGCAAATAGTAGGTACATAATCATAGCGGGGTAGAGTCGTCTTTAGTTTTATAATACTTTTGAAGACCTGGTCAATTTCATGCAAAAGTTGCTGTTATTCAGAGTTGCTATGAGGCATCTTTTCCAAGATAAGTTAGATTTTATGCTAGAAAGCAGTAAGTTTTAACAATGAACCCTAATCTTCAACTGGTTCTTATTACGGCTTAAGAGCTTGAAGTTGGGTGCTTTTTACACACACTTAAGTCACTAAAATGAGTGTTAAAACTTTATGGTCTCTGAGTCATAACAAGTGCACAATTAGAGCGCACAGTTCAAATATAACGCTTTAAAACCGAAATGCGGGAAAGGGTGCATTCTAATAACTTTGAATGAGAAAACATTGTTTGTGTGAAAGTGCCTGAGGAAGTCAAAAGTGGCATAAATTTGCAACAAATATTAAGGCTGTTCTCTGAATGTGATTTTTTTGGCAGTGGTCTGTTATGATATGTTTTATCGGACTTTTTCCACTGTCTAGGGTGTATATCACACAACGTTTCGGGAGTTTTTGATCTACTCCCGTCTTCCAAAACTCCCGAAACGTTGTGTGATATTCACCCTAGACAGTAGAAAAAGTTCGATAAAACATATCAAATATTAAGGCTAACCAAATTATTAAAAATCCATACTCTGTATAGTAGTAATGATAGTTTGGAACACCCACATATTATGGGCATCATGTGCTTGTTTGATCTGTCGTTTATTTCAGAACATCAGCACTGTCTCAGCTAGATAATGCGTTGATCCCCTTTCCAAATAAATAGCGATCTAAATTCCGCATTAATTCCAGCCACAGGGTTGCCCATTAGGAGTGTGTTACCAGGCCTATTTTGGCGAGGGGTAATTTTGATTTGTTTTGTTGTTGAAGTTGCGAGCGCCGCGACTCCATTTGCGTGCAAATTCAACCCCGTGCCGCTCCACGCCGCAATTTGCAAGGGCGCGTAAATCTTATTTACACAGACATAAATTTCTCACAAGTAGTTTTGGAGCTGCATATAGCTCTATAGAAAAAATTGAGTAGGGAGATTCTTTTCTAGGTATGTTAGTTGGTGGATTACTAAATATGCTTCAAATGGGAGTCGACGACATCCGACAATGTTATCAAAGATGCTCGTATCTTTCTCTGTTAACAGTTGCTCGCTATTTACAAAATGTCCACTATATATACAAATTTGAACTTTATGAAGCTAATGCAAGTGGTTGTAGGTGAAAAGGCTCCTCAAAAACTGTGTGTCAACTTGTTGAGTGTAAAAGATAAATTATGTACTGCAACAATTTTTTCAGACTGCTCTAGATTTTAGCGAGTAGATGTTTGATCTGTTTTGATATAAAATGTTTTTGAGAACTACCTCTACAGTGCAAATGGCAGAGCCAATATTTAGTGTGTTTGTGTTAATTAGCAGCTATTACATAATTTATATAAGAAGTTGAAGAAACTGATCAAGCTAGCTCCAGAAGTGCGTGAAATGCCCGTGCAGCACGTTGTGAAATGGCATGGGCATAAATTCACAGCTGTTGGGGCGGATACAGGATTGAAATAAATAATTAATATACAGGGTTATTCAATTTCGATACTCATAATTGGAATTTCGCCGCAAATACGAAGAGATATGAGGTGGGTTAAATCGGGGCAAAGCTGCAGATTGTAATGCTGAATGATATTCAAAAAAGAAATTAGACCTAGCCGTCTTAGTTTTTGAGTTATCAAGAAAGAAACAAACTGATGTTACAAAAGTTCATTGCCGATGCGTTGATTTGATAGGTACTTTAACTTAAACACCATGAATTTCCAATCACACTTTCAGTACCTTGTCTAGTGATCAAGATGAGCAATTATTCAACTATCTATCTATGCATAACGGAATGCGAGAAAATCAACCATACATAAATTAGCTGTTGGTAGATAATTTACAAAAAATGGAATAATACGAAATGGATAAGAAAACCAACCAAATGGAAACGATGACAATAAGAGAGAAATCCAAAATCACAAGAAAGTGATAGGAAGAGGATGGATAACTACAGCACAAAACAAAAACAACTGGAAGAAAATGGAGGAGGCGTATGTCTACTCATGGACGATAAACGTTGGATAGAGAGAGAGAGAGATACTGATATAATGGTTTTAGTTGTGTGTTACGATACTGCTCTTGGCGTACAATAAATACGAATACGCACTGAAGTAAATCCACACGAATTTACCTATTCATGCTATTACTAAAAAATGGATCGAGTTTTGCTCCTTGCTTTGAACCATCCCTGCACTATCTGGAGAAAGTCATTCTAACAAGTTTGATAACAGGAAAACAGATAGCTCTTTTGAGAACTTTGACCCAGTTAACATAGGAAAACGCGTAAAATCTGTAGAACATTTTGCTTTCGTATTTCGAAAAGGGGCATCTTGCAGATATTTGAAGGAACTTACATTGCGAGTGTACAATGGGAAGATTTCTCACCTACAAGCTAAATAAATTTGTTGAGATTTTATTTTGTAGTTATGCTTTCAGCAACACTGTATTGATAGCATAATTGTCTGCTTAGACTCATATGAAATTGATTTGAAAGTGATGGAAGATGGTGTGGTGCCTACTGAGAACTTAAAGAAATATCTCAATCACTCTTATTAATCGGGGCATGTATTGTATGAGATGTGGATTTTTTTCTAGTACTTGTAAGAAAAATTAAGGAGGAAATACATAGTTAACCGAAGCCGGACAACTCGGCGCCGCCATCTCGGCGCGGGGCCAGCTCGGCGCCGGGACAACTCGGCGCGGAGCCATCTCGGCGCCAGCCAACTCGGCGCGAGGCCATCTCGGCGCCGAATTCAAATTTGCAAACTACATTGTGCACAACGTAAGAAAACTATTATCAAAAAATAATATATAAAGTGATCGCCAAATAGCTGTCATGAAATGAAAAAAAAAATTATTGAGAATTTCTTGGAAAATCAAACACTGACGACCAGAGGTGGTTGCAAAGTGATTACAAATGAGCCAACAAAAGTTGACACATGCCTTCCGTTATCAGTAAAATTTTACGTTTTTTTTTAAAATAATTACGAAGCATGCATTTACTAGTCAAGATAGAGACACATTTTACGAAAAAAAGTTTTCTGGCCTTGAGATTGTTCAGTCAGCTAAAACTACCACACAATAAAAAATCTCATTCAAATCTTGATTAAATTCCGAAAAATAGCACTTTTTGGATTTACACAATTTTGAAAAACGCCATTTTCTATGTAAAGTGCTTTTTATATGACAAATATTTCTTTAATGTTTATTTTCCAAATAAAAAAATTTTATTTTTAACATATTTTTTTATTATGAAATAAAAAACTTTTTGAAAATTGTTTGTTCTTTCATATCCGTCTTTGTTAAAAGTAAAATTCTTTGATATGGGACCTAAACATAAAAGATAATGTGAGAGATCAAAGTTGGCAGAGGATTTTGAAATTTGGTATAGGAACCTAGATGTTGATTCTAAACAACTTCTCTTAATAACTTTTTGCCGTATTTGCTACATAAAAGACACGCTACTCTACAGTAATAGTTATTTACCTAACAAGTGCGTAATTTTCCCGAATGAACACTTTGTTTGCAGCACTACCGAAGGGAGTGCTGCATGTAGTGCGAATTCGAGAAAAATTTTCCCGAAGGAGTTAGGTACAATGGTATTTGTAACGAATAACTGAAAATATATAAAAAAATAAAAAATTATTATTTAGTGTTTTACTAATTTACTGAGTTGACAGCACAAATCACTAAACTTTTATACCTATCCTACGCACCTTTTAGTTTTTGTTGACGTTTACAGCGCCTCTGGTGTTTGCAGGGGCAATTAAACCAACGAGGGACAATCCTCTATATAATAAAGGAGAATGATCCAGACGTGTGTGTCCCGAGGGCCCCCTTGGAGAGGGGCAGAACCCCGAGGGCCCCATTAGAGATGGGCGGAGCCCCGAGGGCCGCCTTGGAGAGGGGCGAAGCCCAAGGGCCCGCTTGGAGAGTGGCGGAGCCCCAAGGGCCCCCTTGGAGAGGAGCGGGGCCCTGAAAGACCCCTTGGAAAGGGGCGGAGCCCCAACGGCCCGCTTAAAAATGGGCGGAGCTCCGAGGGCCCGCTTAAAAATGGCCGGAGCTCCGAGGGCCCCCTTGGAGAGGGGCGGAGCCCCGAAGGTCCCCTTAGAGATAGGCGGAGCTCCGGGGGACGCTTTGGAGAGGGGCGAAGCCCCTAAGGCCCATTTGAAGAGGGGCGGATCCCCGAGGGCTCCCTTGGAGAAGAGCGGAGCCTTGAAGGACCCCTTGGAGAGGTGCGAAGCCCAAGGGCCCCTTTGGAGATGGGCGGCGCCCCGAGGTCTCCCTTGGAGAGGGGCGGAGCCCCAGAGGCCCCTTTGAAGATGGACGGAACCCCAAGAGCCCCCTTGGAGATGGACCAATGTAATAGGCCTCAAGATGGTGGTAAACTGAATAGAATAGACCACGCAATAGCGCGCGCGGCCCCGTTTATTATAAAAATTTACACATAACACAATTCCCCTAGTTTTTTTTTTGAAAAGCAAAAAACACCGCAGTGCGGGAAAAGTAACTTCGGCGTATTGGGAATGACCGGGAAATATGAATTTTGAAGTCATGAGTACAAAAGATAGTTTTTTTGAAAACTTTCAAGGCATATTTGATTTTTCAAAACTGAAATGCTGTTAGAAATTTGCCTTTAACCAAGCAGGGCTGAACCCCAAAAAATGAAAATTTAAATCGAGAATTTTTTACCTTTTACAAGAGTCGTTTCAACTATCCGGAGACACACTGTATATACAGGGTGATTTTTAAGTAGATTCTTTCCTTTTGCCAGGATATAAAGCTAAAAAAAGTAAGCCATTTATCACTTTTGCAAAATATCAAAACTAACGGAGGTATATGGTGTTAAAGTTTCAAAGTATGAACTAAAATTACTTAACGAAAATTAACTAAACTTAATCTAACTTAAATGATCAAAATTATCAGCATTCGCTTCTACACACACATTTAGCGTATAAGAGCGATGCGGCAGCGGCATTTTGACGACACTCCCAGTAAATAATAAGCATATTCACTCATTCATTATTTTCATAAACATGAGCCATTATTGCAGCAATAACATTACGAAAATTACAATGGAAAACTAGTTGACAGATCATTGCTTGACAACAGAGATAAACAAAAATAAAAATGTTCAGCCGCCTTTGCGCCAAAGTTTAGTTTTTAATTTGAAACTTTAACAGCCTGTACCTCTGTTAGTTTTGATATTTCGGAAAAGTAGTAAATAAACAAAATACTTATTTTTTTAAACGGAAAGAATCAACTTAAAAATCACCCTGTATATAAATATATATATATATATATATAAAAATATTGGTAATATTTACATTTCACTATATACAGGATGACAGCTTGTCCGAAAACCCATTTAGCCCGTATTAGATATATTGAATGATTTTTACTTAGTTAAAAGTGGCGTTTTTCGAAGTTGTGTAAATCCAAATAGTACAATTTTTCGGAAATTAAGCAAGATTTCCATACGATTTTTCTTATGTGTTAATTTTAGCTAACTCAAGAATGTCAAGGCCAGAAAACAACTTTGTTTCGTAAATGTTGTCCCTATCTTGGGTAGTAAATAAATTTTTCGTAATTATTTTTAAAAAATTTTGAATTTTACTGATAACGGAAGTCACGTGACAAATTTTTGTTTGGCCCATTTGTAATCACTTTGCAATTACCTCTGGTCGTTAGTGTTTGATTTTCAAGAAATTCTAAATATTTTTTTTTTCATTTGATGCTAGCTTTTTGGCGATCACTTTATTTATTACTTGTTTATAATAATTTTCTTACGTAGTGCACACTGTAGTTTGCGAATTTAAATTCGGCGCCGAGATGGCCTCGCGCCGAGTTGGCTGGCGCCGAGATGGCTCCGCGCCGAGTTGTCCCGGCGCCGAGCTGGTCTATGCAAATGGGGCAAGTATTAACAGAGATACCAGCAATCTTGATTTTGAGTGGCAGCCATATTTGATGGCGTTATAACCGAAAATAACAGGTGGCGTCCACCAAAGTGAAAAATACTTTTTTAAAAATGTCTTTAAAAAAGTAGGCTTTTTTAAATTAATTTCGGTGTGTGAAGTGCCACTTTTTTTCACTCAGTAAAAAAAAGCGACACTTTGCTTTTAATTTAGGAATGAATGATTTTAAATAGACGTTTCCTTAGTTACCAGAACTGACCAACACACTTGACTAAAATGAAGGCAAATACAATTCTATACAAAACAGGCTTGGATTTGAATATTTAATGAAATTTAAAAAAAATCTTATAGACAACTTGTGTTAGCATGATTATTTTTCACGCTTGTGGATTATTAAACGCGGCTGCGCCACACTTGTAAAAAAAAGTTGCACTTCTAACACCTGTAGTCTAAATAACTATTATCTACGACAGTGCGTAATATTGCCTTTTAGTTGGCAGTTTTAAGTTTGTAAAACGACTGTTTAATAACATGTTTTCATTAGTTTACGTAGTTAGTAGTAGCGTGTTCAAAAGATTTAATTGGGCACGTTGTTTGTAGCAACGTGTTTTAAAATTTTTAAAACACGCAAATTACGACCGGTTGCTGGTAGTCCTAATTTACATTTAATTTCTTTTTTATATTTACCGTGTTTTCTAGATTCTATCATAGATAAAATATTGTACGATACACATGCGCAAAGCATCTTTAGTCACTCGCGGAGCTTAAAACGCTCGCTTACTCGCGTTTTAACTCTACCCCACTCGTGCCTAAAGAGTAGCTTTACACACTTTATCGTAAATTACTATTATCGCATTTCATTTGGAAATGTACATTTCTTTATTCAAAATCTTTTCTGCCTAGCAATGGTGATTCGTTTTACGTTTGGCAATACTGAAGTGTGTTATTGGTGACACTGTAAGTCTATGTCGATGTTAGTAGGTTTGGTTTTTGCGTCAGTTTTGATACAGATTGATGCAAAACCTAACCTGCTAACATCGAATTTCAGATCGACTTACAGTGTCACCAACAACAAACTTCAGTACTGCCAAACGCATAACATCAACTGGAGCTGCTTATTGTGCTTTAGTACATAGGAATGAGTTATGCTCATCTTGGTTATGTTTTGACAGTTAGTGTATGTAAAAATTTAATATTTTACATTTCTTAGGAAATGCGAGAAAATAGTATACTCAACAAGTTATAAAAGTGGTTTTTCTGAACTCGTATGGCCGTTTAAGTACTCGCTAACGCTCTTACTCAAACACGCCATACTTGTTCAGAAAAACATAACTTATATCAACTTGTAGAGTAATATACTATTGCAGCTTTCGCGGTTATTTGAATTATCAAAATCAAATTTCCGGTTAGACTATATCCTCTTTACAGATAAGCAACAACTAATTTTTTGGCATTTCTTACTCTTTGTGAAACCAAAGAACCTTTATAATAGTGTAATCATAATACGTACATATTTCAGAAAATAGCTATTTATGCAACAAGTGCTAAAAGTTGACGTTTATGCACGAGACATGAAAATTATGAAACGAAGCCGAAGCTGAGTTTCATAACATGTCTCGTGCATAAACGACTTTCAGCACTTGTTGCATACAATATTTTATCTGCGACATTAATTTTACTGTTATTAATCCATAAATATCGATTTAACAAAGGTTTGCATCTACGACACTTCTAAATGATGTCATAATAAACAGTAGGCCATGCCGCGCGGGAGAATGTTTGCGAATGACAGTAGTCAAAGTCAGTTACGAAATGTAATTACTAATACTCCACATCTGACGGTATTCATTACATAACGCTTTAATTATTTCAAAAATACTTTACCTGTAACGCAAGAAGCAATTAGAATAACTTTACAACTTCACTTCCAGTTCCAAATTGTATTTTTATAACCTCACTTCACATTTAGCACATAGGCTAAAAGTAAACAGCTGATTTCTTTAACCACGGTAAACTGTAAAACGTCACTTTAACTGAAACAAGCTAGCGCTAAAAGGCCTACTTTTAGTGGTGATCGTAGATAAATAACTTTATAGAATAAAAGAAATTGGCAGACATTCTCTCAGCTTTCTGATTAAAATTCTATAAATTCCTTAAAAGCAAAAGTTGTTTTAAAGCCGCCATCTTGGAAAATAGTAGCCCAATTACGGTTTCTGACATTTTCTTTGAAAACCGCCCATTTTACAAAAAATAAATAAATAATGTTAAGCATGTACTCGTAATTATCTGTAAATTTTGGTATTGTCATTTTTTGTTGAACCAACCATGGACACACAAAATGGCATGCAAATATTTATTATCCTATCATGAATGACTGATTTTGTTGTTCATATCGATTGCAGCCCATAACTATAATGAATAACTAAAACTGTATCATTACTATTACTATTACTACTAAATAAATTGTTTAAAAAATACAGTTAGTTCATTTTCTTATTTACGATTTCTCGATTTAAAACAAACACTGAAGTTTCTTTTCAGCCATCATGTGGTTTATTTGCCTCACCCCTATGGTCCTCGACAATTAAATTCTCCATTCGTGATACAAAGTTGAACTTGAATATCTAGGTACACAAATAACTAATTTTTACTCCAAAAAGCACAATAAAACCACTTCAGTATTTCTATTTCAAAACTAAGACAACCATAGTCATTCCTGTAGGCACCCTGGCTCAGACCTACTAGGCTATATGCATACCAAACCCAACATGACGACTTAGATGACGTTATCCATTTGAGACAATGAATAGTTCGACGCCATTTTGTGCCTTCATGGAAATAACAAAAGCTGGAGATAATTACATGCTTAACAATTTTGAATTTGACAATGTTTCTTGTGAAGCGCTTTAAGAAAAACATCAAAATTCCAATTTTGGCTACCATTTTCCAAGACGACGGCTTGAGCACAATTCTAAAACAAAGGTGAACAGCTTTTCTTGAGATAAACCTTATTTGAAACCTATAATGATTGGTCTATAATTGTTATGTGTGCTGATGGCTAGTAAAACCTTGCAAGCCACACACGTTTTGATTCGCGTTGTTCGAGTGCTATGTGAACAACGATACACACGCAAGCTAACGTTTCACAAGTTATTGCAGCTTCCATCATAGAGCCAAAGTTGTTCTAAGAGCTAGTAGTAGTCGTGTTGGTATTTATAGAATTCTGTAAGAACCAACATAAAGTTGGCGGCACCTGACGGGATGAGGAGCTGTGGCTGTGATGATTTTTATTATGAATGAGAAAAGCCCACGGTTTACAAAAAAAAACTATAGTCCCTGTTTGCATTGTTTTCCAATGCAAAACTGTGTTCATTTGTGCCAATACAAGCTCTTCTAAATTTCAAGAATATAAAGGCGACAATAGAAATAAACATATCACTAAATAAACCATATTTGAGGCATGGCTGTAGAACCGAACATTTCAGCAAGCCAGAGTACCTGCCAGTTACCTCACTAATGCACATAAAGGGTGAAGATGAATTAAACCTAGCAAACCTTAGACATCTACAGTGCTAATATACAGAATGCCAACATAGGCAGTCAAATGTGCTAGAATACAGTTTATGGGATTTGTATGCGTTAGACAGAAATAGACCTATGCGATTAACATCTAGCATCCGCAGAATGAAGGTGTTTTGTTTTCAGAAAACACAGAATCTTAGGATACTAGATTTTAAATCGTCTATTTCTGTCTAACGCATACAAAGCCAATAAACTGTATTCTAACTCATTTGACTACCTATACAGAAAATTTATTTTAATAGTTAACATAGCAGTTTCGTTTCTATGCCACCAGTTAATCATACAGGTCATTTGTATAGTTACAAATGAGACCAATAGAATAGAGCGTGTATTCTACGAATTAACATAGGAATTATTCCTTGTAAAAAATACAATTAAAAGTTACTCTAATGTATACCACTGAAGAAAAGATACAACACACGAGTTGTTCCTACGTAAGAGGGTCCCGGGTGGTGTACCTTGAACAAGCGTTCACGTTCAATCAATAGAGTTAAGCAACGCTCTTTCTGGTCAGAACTTGAATGGGAGTTCCACGGCTGCTGCTCTCGGCGCCCCGTGATACGGCTGTCACGGAAATAGTTGGTCCCCGGACGTCATAATAACATCATGACAGTCGTTAGTGGGGTTGGAAGTCCCCATAAAATGTACAGCGACGCCTATAATTGGCCTAATGTCTGTTGGTTGAGTACCAAAATAAATAAAAATAAGTATCTACTTTCAGTTGCATACCTACATTGCGGTAACAAAATTACAGTTTTTTATTAGCAGGTATCTAATTCAAATTCCTATGTTAACTCGTAAAATAAACGCTCTAATCTATTGATTTCATTGGTAACTATGGAAGTGACCGGTATTATTAAATACTGGGATAGGAAACGAAACTGCTATGGTAACCATTAAAATAAATTCACTGTATTCGCATTCTGTATATTAGCACTGTATGTATTTCACTCACATCTAAAGCTTCACAACCGCTGGTCTTCATCCAGTCATTTGTCGCTGATTTCAAGTACATAAGACTGAAACGGCCGATTTGCACCATTCTGCAGGGTTATCAAAGGACTTCAATGCTTTAAATACCATTGCGCCTACTTGTAGCTTTTAGAGCAACTTTGAGTCTAATGATACAAGCTGTAATGCCTTGTGAAACATTAGTTATGTGGGCTGATATCAATAGCAGAGCAGCCAAGTTTGCCTAAATATCCTTGTTTTACGCTCTAACAAGGACTAAAACTTGGCTCCATCGACTCACATAATAATACAAAACTTCCTGCTGGTGTTTACAAAGCCAAAATTTACTGGCTGGGAAATACTTATTAAGCCACCTACTAAGCATTCCTGAAAAAAAAACATTTCCTACTCAGGACTATCACCACATCCGGGATCAAAGGGCCTTACATAGCACTGCTGGCCCGGCGATGAAAGAGCTTGAAGGCGCTGACGTCTCGAGGAGGCTTGGTGCGGAAGCTCGTGACGCAGACACTTTTGGAGCGGTCCCTTGCCGCGGCGTCTTCGGCGCGGTCGCCCCTCAGGCGTTGAACCAGCCGCATGTCCAGGCAGAGCATCACTCGCCGTTGCTACTGCCCATCGATCACCAGCACGCAAGTTCGCGCATTCCGTGAGTTCTGGACGCTGGATTGTTACAAGGCAAGTTAAACACTTCGCCGCCCTGAAATGAACCCGATCAATCACCCTGATTTACTAACGCCCGGATTGACAATTTCGAGGCCCGAAGTTGTTATGACTTCGACGAGCTACCAAGTTGCCACCAAGAGTTCGTATTAAGCACTGAAAACAATCCTAAAGGCCGTGCCTGGATGTTTCCCAGCGCTGATGTTTATATTTATATATATTTTACATTTAATAAGTTTAATTTCCAGAATTTTCATTATTTTATACTACTGTTATAATTGCAAGCACCTATTGTTACATATATAGGATATGTCCAAAAGTTGGATATAAATCTGAGCGCTATGTACTTAGAAAATAAAAAATAAAAATTTTAACCTCCTTGAAGATTTATAGACAGCTAAGAGTTTTACCACATTTCACAAGGAAACCTGTCGGACCATGTGTCTACGTCATATTTCTTCTGTATTTTGGAAATAACCCTGTAATTATTTGCGTAATAAGAGCAAAAAGTGATTGTTTGATCATAACTAGAGTAGTAAATTTCCACACTATCCTGCAAGTGCGAGTCGAAAGCTACAAGTTCAATTAAGACACTTTCTACAGGTGTTTAATAATTTATTTTTTTACGACTTCGGCAAAAGCACCTTTCAGGCTAAATATTACTTTGATAGCAATACTTCTAAACGTCACAGTTAACACTGATGTAATCTGCAACAGTTCATAGTCACATGTTTAGCATGTGTCTTAGTTTACATTATTCCATTACATTGAGAGAAATGTAAAATCAAACACTTCTTCGTAGGAAGCTGTTATAATCTAGAAGTATTTTTTAATATTTTTTTTTAAGTTTGCTAGCTGTCGTGGAACGCGGACGTGTTCTATTCGTTCTGTTGATATACTTAACGTACGTGAATTCAATCATATAATTTTGCCTGCTGTTGGAAATATTATGGCTAGAATCGGTGGTTATAATAGACGTGATAGGTGTTTTATGAAATTCAAAAGAGGTGAAAAGTGTTTGCGCTGTGCTGGACTCTGTACTAAGGCATATCACCCAAAATGTGTGAACTTTAGTTCAGAAGAATTCAGTGTACTTGCGTCAAAGAAAAATATTGGCTGGTTTTGCGCCTCGTGTGCAGATAAGAAGAATAACTATTTAAGACATGTGCTGGAAAACATGACGGCAGTCTTGGATGGCATGAATACTGAATTGAAAAAGCATTCTGACAAACTAGAGGAATTACATAATCAGATTGAATCTAGTAATAAAACCCAAAAATCAGGACCAAAAAAGTATTGACACTCAAAAATGCCATCGATCCTACCGAGTTAAATATATCTGGCCTACGGACTGTTAGCAAGGGTGGTGTTGTTATTGGACGCCAAAACAAGGATGATGTAAGCAGAATTAAAGAAAAAGCCGAAACTAATCTTGGAGAGAACTATGAAGTTACAATCCCAAAGAAGAAATTGCCTAGAGTAAAAATTGTTGGACTAAGCAAAAAATTGGCAATGGAAACGATCGAGAAGAAAATAATATCCCAATATAGTTTTTTGGAATCACAGGAACCATCCATAAAAGTTGTACATATAAAGGAAACCACAACCAAAAACAACAGGAAAAATTATACAGTAATTGCGGAAGTAAATGCATGTGCTTATCGTGTAATTATGAAAGAAGAAAAAATTAATATCGGCTGGGGTAGGCGTAGAGTTTATTATGCAGTTGAAGTAACTAGGTGCTTTTCATGTAATGGATTCAATCATAAAGCGAGTCAATGTAAATCGAAAATAACATGCCCAAAATGTGCCGGTTCTCATCTTTTGAAAGAATGTAAGGCTAACGACGAAGAAAAGAATTGTGTCAACTGCTGTAATGCTAAAGAAAAAATAAAAATTAATTTAGATGTAGATCATTTTGCATGGAGCTTTGACTGTCCAGTTTACAAATGTAAACTAGAACAAGAAAGACGTAAGATAGATGTTTTAGAATAACAGAACCAAATACTGATATTATTTATGCAAATGCACAAAGTATGCTAAAACATATTGAGGAAATTGAAGTTTTAATTAAAGACAGACGTCCAGCTATCGTGTTTTTAAGTGAAACACGGTTCACAGAGAATATTGAAGACTGTGAAATAAGTTTTCGGGGTTGTGTCACCATTCGCTGTAATTCCGTAAATCGCCATAACGGGCGAAGTGGCAATCGTTGTGCGAAATAATATTACGTTCAAAATAGTGTCAAACTTTTTATTTAACAATGAATTCTGGCTGCTATGCATTTACATAACGCAAGGATTTCACGACGGATTGTACACTGCTGTTTATCGTTCTTCAAGTGCCAGTATTGCAAGATTCTTAGAGCACAATCCCAGACGACACCAAGCATTTAATTCTGGACGATTTCGACTGGGATATCTCTAAAGATTCATTCTACACAAGCAAGCTCCTACAATTAATAAATACCTTGGGTTTAAGTCAACTCGTAACCGAATTTACGCACTCAATAAGAAATTCCAATACAATCATTGACCTCGTTTTAACAAATCAAGACAATGTTATTTGCAATGTACAGATTCATGAACCTAATGCAATCGATGTCACGTTACGAAAGGTTGCGCGGTATAACAGCAATTTTGAAAGAGTTAATATCTCAAGGTTCGCTAATTACTCCTCATAAAAACTGCTTGATAAACTAAATAAGTATAGCTGGGTCACATTATTAGATAGTAAAGATGTAAACAATCTTGCCACTCATTTGGTCAGCAGAATACAAAATTCTGTAGGTGACCTCATTGACAACAAAACAATTACACTTAAAACTGACACCCCACGGTTTAGCTGTGATTTACGTAAGCTGCAGGCGGAACGCAATCAACTCTACAAGACAGCTAAACTTACAAAAAACACGCAGGACTGGCAAAACTATGCACGTATTCGGAATTTTTACAGCCATAAAATTAAGGACAGGGAAAAGCAATATTATGAAAATAGAATAGAAAGCTGTCGTGGTTATCCGAAGAAGATGTGGAAAACTGTCAAATCTTTAATGAAAGGATAAACTAATACTTCTTCAAACATTTTATTTGACGGAGAAGAAATTAGCAATGCCCAAGATATTGCTAATAAATTTAAGCGATACCTTGTAAATAGTATATTAGAGCTAAACAAGTCCTTTTTTATAAACGACCGCTTTGAAGAAGCTACGTTTCCGGATAATATCAGTACTTTTAAATTTAAAACAATTACATTAAATGATATTAAAAAACCAATAGCTAAAATTAAACGAAAGGGTTCTTTCGACTATATTACTGTTGTTGTAACTGCAGATGCCTTACCAGTTGTAGGTGAGATATTTGTTAAATTAATAAATCAGTCTCTCGGAACAGGGTGCTTTCCAGAATCATGGAAAATATCTAGAGTTGTTCCAGTACCTAAAGTTAAATTAACTAACAAGTGCGAAGAATTTCGACCAATAAATGTGTTACCGGTATACTAGCAAATGATCGAACTTATTGTGAAAGATCAACTCCAAATATTTTTAGATGAACATGACATTATAAGTAAAAACCAATCAGGATTTAGAACTAAACATTCGTTTGAAACGGCGTTAAACTTGGTTTTCATGAATTGGAAAAGTGACTTAGAATTAAATGAAAGTGTAGTTACGGTTTTTCTAGATTATAAACGTGCATTTGAGGCTATCGACAGGCAGCGGTTAGTGAATAAACTGCATACATATGGAATACGTGGTTACGAAAATATGTGGTTTCAAAGTTATCTCACTCATCGACTACAAACTATACACTTCGATCAGTGCCAGTCAAGCTACATGGAAAACAACTTGGGTGTACCCCAAGGCTCTCTTTTGGGTCCATTATTGTTTATTTGGTATATAAACAATTTGGAATTAAATCTAAAACATTGGATATAGATATAGATTTCTAAATTATTTCTAGGTGGTTAAAATGTAATAAACTGAAACTGAATATTCCAAAAACGAAAGCAATAATTTTATCAGGTACTAACGCAAAATCAGTTAATAAAATTAAAATTGAAAACCTAGAAATAGAAAAGGCATCTCAAGTTAAATATCTAGGAGTACTTATAGATGATAAATTAAACTTCAAAGCACACGTAGATTATGTAATTAAAAAGGTAGTTAAGAAAATAGGCTTATGCAGTAGAATTTCTAATAAGCTTAGTATACAGTCTAAAATTATGACTTACAAAACAATCATCGCACCGCATTTCGATTACTGCTCTAGTATATTATTTTTATGTCATGAACAAGAATTGGCTAGAATGAAAAAACCGCAGAACAGAGTAATGCGTATTATATTACGCTGTTCGAAATATACAAGAATTTCTGCGATGCTAGATTGTTTACAATGGTTAAGTATGAAGCAACGTATTTATTTCAATTCTTTGTTGTTAGTTTTTAAATCAGGAAATAACCTGTTACCTGAATATATGAACCAAAACTTAGTTTATGGTTGTGATATTCATAATTATAGTACCAGAAATAGGCAGAATGTTAGATTACCCAAAGTTACAAAAAGAAGTTCCCAAAATTGTTTCTTTTCTAAAGGCTTCAAAATTTATAATAACCTTCCAATTGAAGTTAAAGGAACTAAAAATATCTATGAGTTTAAAAAAACTAAGCGATTATGTTAAGAACAATTATTAGTTAAGTAAATATATAAACAATTGTAAATCTTAAAATAGTTTATAACTAAATAAAGATTATTATTATTATTATTTATTTATATTTTCACGATTTTTATAGTACTTTTGGATTTACAAGTGGCATTACTTTTTTGACATTTTCTAAACGGGGGGACCTTCAGTTTACTTCCGATGCTGTAAGACAAATTTTGCGGTCTCCCTGTGATGAACGTTTAGTAAACGGACTTATTTTGAAACTTGTTAGTGATCAGGCGGAGATTTGGTACAACGGTTGGGGCAATTGATGCACCTATCTGATTGAATCATATAGGTACATAAATCCAGGTGTTGGCTGCACAAAGACTAAGGTGCGGAACCGTTAACGCTTTACCTTCATATGGTGTTACGTTTTGTTGGATTTATTTTTAGTTACCCTCGGTTCTTTCCCCCCCCCCCCCCCACGCTATCTCAGACAATCTATCGCAAATCTGAAGGAGTCTCTCACAGTGCCTCATCCCATCTGCTGAGCTGCATATCATATGCCGGGAATAAACCATACCACCTAGTACCATGAATTCGCTTTTGCCTGATTGCGATTCTCCCTGTCTTCTGTTCAACCTTTTCTGTACTAGGGACCGCAGACATGGCATTTGTGTTTCCCGTTTTGATTGGAACGGTATAGTTTACTGAGTTACATTTGTTATGTAGGTTACTTCTTATATTGTTTAATTGTAGTTTCTAAATAGTTAACGACTATAATTTGTTCCTCTTGCTTGGTCTATTTTCCAGATTTATGCTGGGCTTTGTATTGGTCAAAGATAGTAAACGAAAAATCCCGCCGCTACGCAATGAAGGTGGCTCTGTGTTGGCTACACTACGATCTTCCAATACTACTTTGGCAACCAACCGTGGGGTCTTAATGCCTGAAACTTTTTCAAAGAGGATAGCTACTGGCCATGTATGGATGATGTAACAACAAGGCTGATAACGAACGAACGAATCTTGTTAGTAAATATGCACACGATTTGGCGCTTGAGCGAAGTTTTTTCTTGAATACTAGATGATGCTCATTTCAACTAGGCTTTTATATACTTCCTTTTATCGATTCTGGGTGCCTTAATCAAACCAACCTGTTTGTGTTTGCTATAAAACCCTGTATGCTATTTATGTAATAACTGTTTTCTAAATATTTAGATAATAAGATATTGAGTAAAAATTGTATTCTAGATTTGTTCATATACCTGGTGATACTAATATAACAATTATTTGAGACTGCAGAGTTCGCTCCAACCTCGATTCACCAAAATGAGTTAGTATTTGTGCCGTATTACTAAGATTGCCTTAATACTCTATAAGTTTTACGGTTGTTATTTAAGCAGATTCTCATAGAGGAGCCTTTCAATATATTTTTCGTTGTATTAAGGCCAGTGGTTTAAATAAACACCTTGTTTATGTTGGGTAGTAGGTGTTGTCATATTCTTGACTGTTTATTTTTCCCTTTCGTACTATCGTGACTGCTCTGTATGGTTCTACGGGATGTGTTACAGTAAGTCGTAGAACTCGATGCTCTAAGCTTTCACTGCTTCTAACGTTTAGGTAAACTACCATTGTAGTTTTTCCCTCCCCGACTTCCGTTCGCGTGGATACTAGTCACTTCATTTTGTTGGGTTTGCTTTATCCAAAATTGTCGTAACAAGCGCACTATTTATTTTTATAGATACAGTAGATAAAAATTAATTTAAGAAAAATCACGTCTTATATTTCAGATATACAGTGTGTCCGCGGATTGAGTTCACATAAGGTGTACATGACACAAAAATTTCGAGTTAGATGTTAATATTCTAGGAATCCCTCCTGCTTGTTTTCAAACCAAGATTTTAAGAAAATCAGTCAAATTAATTAATATACAGGGTGTTTTTAAAATTGATTTTTTAAAAATGGCCAAGAGTAAACTACCTTTATTAGAAGAGATAACAAAAAAGGTATTAAGAAAAGTTGTTTAAAATTAAGATTAATTTTCAGAGAAATCGGCCTACTTCGATTTTTTTAAATGATTTTCGATTTTTTATACTAACATACTTTTTATCGTGGCTGTAGGAGACACTATAACTGGTTCATGAACTAAGATGTTAAAAAAATAATGGAGTGCCTCCTACAGCTACGATAAAAGGTATGTTGGTATACAAAACCCAAAAAAAAATTAAAAATTAAAGTGGGCCGATTTGTCTGAAAATTGAGAGTCTACCATCACTCTTAATTCTAAACTACTTTTCTTAATACTTTTTTGTTATTTCTTCTAATAAAGGTAGTTTACTCTTGGTCTATTTTTAAAAATCGATTCTAAAAACACCCTGTATATTATTTAATTTGATTGATTTTTTCAAAATCTTGGTTTAAGAACAAGCAGGGGCGATTACTAGAATATTAACATCTAACTAGATTTTTTTTTGTCATTTACACCTTATGTGAACTCAATCCGCGGACACACTGTATGTATATATACAAGGTGTATAAAAAATACGTTCGGATATTTTACCTACTTATAGACCTCATCAATACCAACAAAAAAGTCCTAATAAACATGGGTCTGGAAATGCTTTGTTTCTGAGATACAGTGTTAAAGATTTCAAAAAAAAATCCAGGCGCCCCTAGAATAAATAATTTAAATCTAAGTGTACCAAAACATGATCATTAATAACACCAGTAAACGTTCAAAGTTTGACTAAAATCGGGTAAGGGATTTTTAGA
This sequence comes from Agriotes lineatus, assembly GCA_940337035.1. Classification (NCBI taxonomy): domain Eukaryota; kingdom Metazoa; phylum Arthropoda; class Insecta; order Coleoptera; family Elateridae; genus Agriotes; species Agriotes lineatus. The sequence continues at coordinate 62,779 of CALNHX010006969.1, forward strand.
TATTGAAGCATTTTAGTTTTTGTCTTAACAGGTTCAGGGGCGTGCAAAAACATAAGTTTTAATTTTTTACTTGAAAACGAAGAGAGATCCAAAAAAATCTCAGTAAACAAAAAGTTTAAATTTTAGCTGCTCTCTTAAAAAAATATATAAAAATTGCAAAAAATGTCGTGGGCGTTATTTTTTTGTAAAAAAACCTAACCGATATGCTCCGTGGGCACGCCCCTGGAACTACTAAATCATCTGAAATAGTTCCAAAAGATACCTCATCAAGTTATAAACGAACTGTAAAAATTTCCTTGAAATCGCTCAAAGCGTTTTTAGATAACATAAAAAACGGATTTAAAAAGAACTTTAACACCCTGTATCTCAAAAACGGAGCGTTTTCGGACCCATGTTTATTAGGACATTTTTGTTTGTATTGATGAGATTTATAAGTAGGTAAAATATCCAAACGTATTTTTTAAACACCCTGTTTGTATCGTGTGTTAAAAAAATCATTTAAGGTAGGCCTTGGAAAGAAAGATAGAAAATCTAGTCATCTCTTAACTTAACTGTGTAGGTGAACGTCAAATTGCATTTTGTTTATGAAAACATCTGTCACTGTGACAGGCAAAAGTATACACTGCATTAGGTTTACTTGTATCGAGCAAAAAGGAAAATAAAATGGCATTTACACAACAACGAGTGTATTAATTATAACAGTCAATAATAGTAATTTACGTTAGAAGTATAGAAAGTGGAGCTTTTCAGTACGAGTGAGATGTTTCCGGAAGAAGCCGTTAGGCCGAGTCCGGAATTTCGAGACGAGTATGGAAAAGCCACTTTCATACGAGTTTCGTATAATATTTTTTCGACGACTGACATCGAAAGTAGATTTTTCTCACTGTCATTTGACAACAGAAAGTTGACATTTGCCGCTGAGCGTGCGTTTTCATCTTTTTGCCGCTCGCCGAGCGTTTTGGGTTTCCGCGTGAACAAAATAGGTAGCCACGTCCGAATGTTTCCTTGACAACGCCCGTCATTTGTGGAAATAATCTCGTCACATGTCATATAGACTGTGCGTGTAATGTTAACTTGATTGTCAATTAATTTTTGCGATAAAACGAATTTTGATATTTTCCTTTAATAATATGCTCAGTCGTCGAAAAAATAGTATGTATGTTTCGAGCTAAAAGTGCGCTTGCCGCTTTTGCATGATTGCTGGTTTCGACTTCGTCTCAACCAGCAATATTCATGCGCAAGCGGCAAGAATGCACTTTCAGCTCTTAACATACAATATACTATTTTCGTACACTAACATACAAAACGGAATAATAAATGTATCCTCTCATCTGAATTTGTCGTAAAATTTATTAATTAGATAGTTACACTTTGGGGTATTTGTACGGCAAAGTAAAATTCGTACGGCAAAGTGCTACTTTGCCGTACGAATACCGCAAAGTGCAACTTTCTAATTAATAAATAGTACGGCAAAGCAGCTCTTTCAATGCTAGTGTACGAAAAAAACTATTTTTATTTAGTGTTTTGTATATGTTTGGGAAAATAGTTCAAAATGGTAGTTCATTTGCTTCAATGAGTATCTATTAAGTTACGGCAAACTTCAATTTGGAATGGCACGCTGCGCATGAGTTTTTTTTAAAACACACGATATATAATAACTACAAATGTTGAAAACGTGGTTTAATGATGCTTTCAGTAACGGAGCATTAATTCTTTGTCTGAACTAATGTGATTCAAATTTGTGTTCTTTCTTATCAGACAACCCCTTGCTTCTTGTAACCGTATAATATTATAATTTTTTTTGTAACTATAAAGTTGAAAAATGGAAGAAAATAAATAAAGAGGAGACGTTCTGAGCATTTCTATCTTATTGTTAATTGGAAATGAGATATCGGATTGTTAAAGGTGAACTGTACATTGGTTACATATTGTTAATTCGAATTGACAAATTCCGTTATAGCTTTGCTGAAGTTCTTAAATTTCTTGTAAGATAAAGGTTATAATTGTCAATTATAAAACACCAGTCTTCTTTCGTACGGAGTACCGAGTTCGCAAGACAATGAAATTTAAAATTACTTCATGTTTTTACATTTTCGCACTTTAATACAGAGTAAATACTCCACTTTCAAGAGTTATTTATACAGTAAAGCTAATTTAATTGTGTTTTGCATTATACGTAACGTTTGACAACAACAAAGTAATTAACAATGTCACGCGTTTCGTAATAAGATAGGTATGAATACCAATTAAATGCGGAATTGTATAATGGTATAACAATATTGTAGGAGCAGAACAGTACTAACTACCATTACAATTTCATCATGCTTTACATCCAACGTATTAAAAATGTGGCAATTAGTGTATCGAATAATTAGAAAGAATCTTTGCCGAATACAGTGCCTGCTTTTATAAACTTCAAATTAATTTCTTCCATCTTATTTACCAAATTTTAAACAATTAATGCTCAAATCAATTAATTTACATGTAGAGCATGATATTATTAAGAAGTTATGGACAAAAAAAGAATTCATTGATCCTGCAGCGTGGGGTACAGTCAGATATGGTCCAGAAGTAACAAAGCACAAACCCTTGCAAAAGTTAAGCAAATTATCACGGTTTTCAGATGTTCAGTTCCCACAAAACGCAATTTAGGATCTCGCATCACTTTTGGAGTTTCGTGGTATTCTAAGTCGAGCGATAAACGGATACATCAAAAGACACATTCTGTATCGTGTCATGCTACGTCCTGTATGGCATCGACGCATCAGTTTATCATTTTACAACTCTCTGTCATCCCGATAAATCCCTGGAAAAACTTTTCGTTCATCGCGTGTGGATCCATGCTGCCTGCTCGTGAATGTTCGCGAACTACCGTTGTCCATTCTTCAAGCGGAGCCATGGAAAAGGTCTCCAGTATGTGCTCGTTTTCGAACCAGGAACCCCATCATTTGCGAATCCACTGCAATTGGAAGCCCGCAAATCTCGCTCAAATTTGGCGGCAACCGATCTATCGCCCGGCCAGCTTTCCACTCAGCCCCGCTGATAATTTTATTTGCTGCACTTAACTAAGTCATTTAATGTTTGTTGTCTAATATTGCACATGTGATTTAATGTCAAAATGAAATATATTACATATACTTAGAACATAATTTTGCATGGGTTTCTCATCAGTAGCGCATTAATGTATTTAGTGCTCTGTGTGTGTTGCAGATATCTAATCTCTCCAATAAACAGGGGAGGTTAGTCGCCTTCTGCTAGATCTCTAATAAGATAAGCTACGTTCTCCTAGTTAATTTTTAATTTAATTAGTTACTTGTTGAAAACTAAAGTAGATTAGTCTTCCGAAACGTTCATGTTCTAATATTTTTCATTCTGTATTGTGGCGAAATACCTAAAAAAATAGCGAGAACGTTGATGTAACCCCAACACTGAACATTGGTGAACCAGCAACATACTCCGATCTAAAACCTATCTTAAAAATCTTCGAAAAATTTAATAATAGTGAATTACTTAAAGGACAATTAATTGCTTCCTGACGTATAATCATACTTTAGACATTTCCACAGTTCTACGACTGTCCTGATGAATATAACAAACGAAGTCATTGGGACCAGGGATATTGGAAAAATAACAATCCTTGCTCGCTTGGATTACAATAAATCGTTGGGCTGTATTAATCACGATTTATTATTTCCAGTTTTTTACTTTATTGACTTTTCTTCCAATACAACAGGGTTATTTAGATTCCACTTCAATGGCAAGGCGCAGAGAATAAAATTTGATCGGAGACTGTACTTGCCGAAGCTAAATTCACAAGAAGTGCCGTGCCGCAAGGGTCGACTTTGGGGCCGTTATTGTATACATTACATGCGTGAATTTTTTTGAAAACCTGTGGATATCAAGTGTGTCTTTAATTTTTGTAATAATTTTGCCTTTCAGTTTGTTTAAGCTGACTATAATATGTATTGCCCACGTTTGGCCATGATCGCAGAAGGCCACACCGCAAAAGATTTGGCAGGCAACGAAGGAGCAACTGCCAACAGGGTGACATTTTTGCGAAAGGCGCTGCCAAATTATCTGCACTTTATATAGCCGAAGGGGAACGGAAATTGGTTTACCTATAAGCACATCAGCGTGTTACGTGGGCAGACAGCCGCCGAATGTATATAAAATAAAAATCGCCCGCGTAGTAAATGATTCAGGCTGCTTTTACTCGCGTGTGTTTGGAGAAAGGGTTGCCGTTATGTCCCGACCGAGGGCTTTGGGGTCCTTAATGGCTGTAATGACACACGATAGGTCAAAAGTCGATTGCATTAGGAGAATCCTAAATTTAGACCTAGTTCTAACTACGTGGCTACTTACTTGGCTGTTACCAAATTATATGTGTGTAAACAAATGTAGTAGCGATGCGTAGTAAATTTGTACTGCAATTAATTGGTTTGGTTAGAGCGCTATTGAGACTATTTCTCCATATAGTATTGGTTAATTATAAGCTAATTAAAGCAAGAGAAAAGCAGAATAAACAGTTTATAATAAATGTAAATAGCTGAAAATCCGCCTTTTAATAGACTACATTTCCAGATACAAAATGGTAAGTAATAAATTATGAAGGAAAGGCCATGAAAAGCACAACGACTGTCTGTAGTATGCTTTATGATAAGAGCTAGTTCATGTTCAATTAAAACTTGTAAATTTGTAATTTGGTTAGGTCATTAGCTAAAAATGTATAATTTGAGGTTCAAATTCCGCCTTAACGTGTACATTTTCTAGACGCAATTTAGCATATTAATATGCATATTAGTTCGATATGGGTGCAGATAAATACAGTCTTATAGATTACAAATACTAATAAATTCTGTCTACCTTCGTGAAATAGTACTTTCAGCATAATTTATATCTTATGTCCGACATGGTCGATGAGGACTTTGTAACATGAATTAGTGAGAGCTCCCTAGGAAGCACTTTTAGCAGTAATAATAATAGTCATAATGCAGAAGGTGATAACGCATTGAATTGAGAAAATGGTTTTTACAATTTTCATCTGTAACTTTAATTACTTTATCATTGTCAGCTATCTAGGGATAGCAAAAATTATTGTTACCTAGATCCAAAATGCATTAAGTGCGCTGGAAAAAGGAAACGACAAAAGAAAAGCCCAATACGCAACCATCAGACCATATCGGCACTAACAATACCGGAAATACGCTATTAACTACTTAGGCCAAACATTCCTGCAAAAACGGCAAATTATTTTATGCACAACTAACAAAACCGTCGATAGCATCAGGAACGGTAATCCTGTGGTAATTGATCTATCGAAGTCATCTGAAATTGAATGAAATCACCAGGGCAAGATTTACTATCTAATGTGATACTTAAAAACCTAACAAAAAAAATTCCTACTCCGTAACAGAAAGTTCGCTTTTTCATCACATTTAAAAGCATAGAAAATGTTACATTTCATTTATGTAAAGATCGTTGATATGGAAATGCTGCTATAAACACTTCGAAGCACAAAAAGTAAAACACTCGACAATTATCGCCCAATGTCGAGAACCCTAAAAATAATTCTACAAACGTGTTACTGTTGAAAACACACTATCGTCGTTTCTACATGGATTTAATCACCAGCATTTGACCAACCATCAGCCATTTCGGCTTAATCCGAAAATAGAAGGATTCGAAAACAAAATGTTTACAACTGTAGTATTTATAGACATTACTTAAGCTTTCTACTGTGTAAACTCAAAAACATCAAAGTAGCACAAGTCAAAATCAAAAAACATTAGAGGTTAAATTTTAAGCCCTATACTGCATAATATCTTCATCAGCGATATTACGAAGCCAACAGGAACTGTTTTAGTGATGTTTGGCGATGATATCGCCCTGTTGGCACTACCAGTTATACCAGCCCATTACCATTCTTCGAAAAGGGAACCACGAAATGCAACAATAGTAGAGAAAATGGCGTATAAAGATAAATCCCAATAAAATAAAACCCAAAATCTAAACACTATAAATATATCGCTTTCTCTTTGGTCGAATACTTGAGTAGGTTCAAGATTGTGTAGCGAAGACGGAACGCCGCTGCATCATTCTCTATTAGGCAGTTTTAAATGTAGTCCAACCTTCGGACACGGAACAAAGTTAGGTTTCAGATCTGAAAGATACAATTCAGCCTTTCGGTTGTGGCAGGTAGATACTTATAAGTAGAGAGCGGAATTATAAGCACAAAAAAAATTAAAAAAGCGCTTAAAAAGCCCCAAAAATATTTAAAAAAGCGTTAATTTAAGCAAAAAAGCACTAACTTATAGAAAAGCCTTATAAAAAAAAAGTCATAAATGAAAAAAACTATTTCATTCATTGTATCTAGTTAAATAATAACAATAATTCTGAGAAAAAGTATGTAATGTGACACTGAAAAAATCAAATGCAAACAAAATTCATGGAAAAACTTTAAATGTAACACAAAAAAAAATAAATAGAAAACGTGAGCACTAAAAAATTAGTCGTCCAGAAAACTATTGTTCTAAATGCTGCATTGTTAAATTTTGTCGCTTTACACTTAAAATGTTCGTACATGTACTTCTTTCTACGTCAACATCAATTATTGGAGTATATTTAAAATTTGCTAGAATAGTCCGATCAGTCTCAAAATCTTCTGCAATGTCGCCTGCCAAAATTGTGAAAATTTTATCTAAAATTGCATACACTTCGTTTTTGGAATAAAATCTCTTTACATTTAGAAAGAACTATTTGACCAATTCGCCCAAGTACTACACAAACAGCATCTTTGAAATTATTAACAAAAATGTTTTTCGCCATTTGCTTTCATCGGGAACGTGCATGTGACAATATTTATCCAAGGATATGTTGAAGGAACTATTTTATCATTTTTTCAGTGGTATGTTAGATTTTGCAAATTTCGAAATTAAACTGTGCTTATTCCCTGTTACCTAAACTAAATGCAAACGAAGTCACAATTGTCTGTTGTTTTGGCTAATTTTTATACTTCTTTAATTGTTCTTGATGCAAAGTGGTTTTTTAATGTGGAATGACGTATCTTTTTTGTCTCACTGAATCTAAAATGTTAGTACTTAAGATAATTTTAAAGAACTTTATAAACTTTTACCTTCTGAATACAAGCTTTGCAAAATAATTTATTTTATTCATATTTTAATTCATTCTGGCCTCTGACGCAAAGAATTATAGACATATAACTATCCCCAGATCGGCTGTATCGCTCTTGTCTGTATTTATTTTGAATTAAAATTATACAACACGAGGAATAACCGAGTTTTCTGCGTGTGTGTGTTAACTAAAATAATTCAAGGGCATACTAAAGTTTTTTAGAAACTCCCAGAAAACCACTGCACTGACTGCGTTTTTAAAGCCCTTCGCCATACCGGGCAAAACTGCATGCAAGCAAAAAATATGCTCGCAAACAAACCAGATTGAAATATTTGATTATAAAATGGATTACGCCAAAAATAAATGCAAAAAACTGAAAACCTAAAAATAAGTATCCGAAATATGCATAGAAGGGTAAAAAAGAATTAAAAAGCTAGTGTCAAATACTTCAATTTTCTTCAATTAGTAAAAATTTTTTGAAATCATTTTCCTGCTTTTAATATTCAGGATAAAAATCCGCTTTCTACTTATACGTTTACAGTGCCAGCGTATACAGGGTGTCAAGAAAGTAAACCGTGTCACTTCTGGAGATGGTGGGGGACGCTATATGGAGTTGAAAAGTCCTAATCCATTTTTGGCTTAGAAGCATAGTTTCTTCAGAATTCACTGTTGAAATTGGTACCGCAAATTTTGTGAAACTACTGGTACTTGGTACTTACTGCGTTTTTAGTTTTTGATGTTTTTTTTGTCAATTAATGTCAATGTAATAAATACTTGCGTGTTTGACTTTTGTAGTAAAAATATACACCGTGCAGGAGTATGCTGATATGTTTTTTGTGTATGGTGTTCTGGTGATGTTGGGTGTGTGAATACGTCGATATTTTGTCTTCATTGTTGGATTTAAAATTATAAAACTCCGTTTTAAAATTGTTCCAAATGCTAATAAATTATGTATGAAGACGGCATATGTGACAATTCTTTTTAATTTTCAACATTCGTTTTTCCGAAAACTATCCTTCTAACCCAAAAATGGACTAGGACTTTTCGACTCCGTATAGCGCCCCCTACCATCTCCATAAGTGACACGGTTGACTTTCCTGACACCCTGTATAGGAGAGTTTACTCCCATATTACAGGGTGATCAGCAATAACTGATTGAGTTAGCAATCAATTTTCCGTAATGTCAACTTTAGCTAAAGTGTCCTGACCTCATGTCCATCTACCATGTTGTTGAGTTGGCTATTTCCTGTCTGATGTATGTATATCTTATCCTTTTTTGAAATGGAGCTTCGGCAAATTCTTTGACTTGGTCGATCCAGCGTTTTTTTCTTTATGTGTGGAGAATTCAAAGTATTTGATAATCCGTCGTCTTATGACGGTCGATAATAATCACTCCTCTCTAGTGTGAGCACTCTCGAAAATCCTCAATAGCTTTCTACACTACAGCACCACATCTCAAAGGCATCTATTTTGGATCTGTCTACAGCCTTCAAAATCTATACCTTAGCCCTATATAATGTAATTGGAAAAACAGGTTTATTAGACCGTCTTTATGTTATATTCTTGATGTTGTCCTTCGATACTTTTTGGGTTGTGTCATGGCTGTTTTGGAAAGTGTTATATGAATACGTACAACAGTTAATAATCGTGCCATTGACTAGAATCCAAAACAAAAATATCATATATCGACTTATACAAGGCGGCCTAAATGCTATCAGTGATCCACCTGATTGCAAGATACCGTCACTTGTTATTGAAACGTCATTTGTCGTTATTTTGTTCGTAGTTCGTAGCAGAGTAATGAGAAATTTATTGTCAACAAGTACCCACCACATGCCCGGCAGACATATTTACTATTTTTATTTGAAGAACGGTGGTCAAACTGATTATCTTTTAGTAAAACTTAATGGTTTAGTCAGTAGTTAAAAACGTATAGCTTGATGGTAAAATTCCAACAAATTCCACCTTAAGTGCTTACGAATACACCAGACTACAAATACCAATAAATTCTGTCTGCCTTCTTAAAATAGTACTCTGCATAATTTATACTATCTTGTTTCCAATATAGCTGACGACGACGTTATAACATGAATCGCATTATTGTTGCAGCTTGTATGAACGATTATAAGCTCTCTGTTTAGATATCATCTTAATTTTAATCTTCGATATAAATTATACAACATTTTACATAATAATAATATAGAACTCCATAACGTATTAAATTAGAAAATGGTTTGTATATTTTTCATCGGAGAATGTTGTTGGTGTCATTCTGAAGATCTCCTTAAGGGCGGACTTTCTGGGGAGGTTGTGAAAATCTAAGATTCGAAGAGGCGAAAATTTCGGGGGTAAAAATGATTTTTTGGACACGAAAGCGTTCGGTGCTATTACATCGCATACTTCTTGAAAGATCCAAATGTGATTTGGGGCTAGTTGAAAAGAGGATGAACCAAGGTTTATCGTACTGGCTGTTTTCTGGGGTCTGCGATGCACAGGAGAGAAGTTACAGGGGTGTAAAGGCTAGGTGTGTTTGTAGCAAATTGAATCAGGGGGGGGGGGCAATTTTGGTTTTAGCAGTATGTGGATGCCCAGGTGGATTTGGGTGTTTGAAAATGGGGAAAACGTTATAATTATCAGAAAAACCATAAAATTAATATTTGTGTGAAATTCGCTAATTGGAGACCTTCTACTGGTCGATTGTAGTTTTAAAGAGAATTCGGGATGTGAAAATTTTGGAGCCCAAGAGGACTTGGGGGTTGCTAAATGGGGAAAACGTTATAATTATTAGAAAAACCTTAAAATAGATATTTGTGTGAATTCGCTGTTTGGAGACTTTCTAATGGTCGATTGTGTTTTTGTGCGGTTGTAAGCGGGGGGGGGGGTTGCTTTATTTTCTCAATTTTAAATAAGGAAAACGTGCAATTTTGTTTGATTCTGGCTCTTTGATTTAGATTTACCGACGATACCGGCTTCTTAAGCCAGCACTACCAGGTATACCAGATCATTAGTAATCTCCAAAATAGGATCCACGAAGTCGAATACTTTATCTATCAAGTTGTTGGGTTGCATGTTCCTCTCCACTTATTCCTATCTGAAGCATATCATATGCTTTTATGAAGTAGAGTTCCGGTAAATTATTTGACTTGGTCCATTCAGCGTTCTGGAAAACACCTTTTAGGTCGCACCCCTTCGAGAAGATTGTCGTCTTTCCTATAAGTGACATGTTGAAAGTGTTTCAGGATTAGTGGCCTTGCGACAGTTGATAATATTTTCTGGGTGTTGAATATGGAGATCTTGGTTCTAAAAGCTTTCCAGGGACTCTTCTAGATCCTTCTCCAACATCACATCCCGAAGGTATCTATTTTCGATCGAATACAATTAATTGGAAGAGCAAGTGCACAAACAAGCCTTCGCTTTGTTGTATTTGTGATGTGTTTTTTTTCTATATTCGAATGAAGTTTGGTCATAGCAGATTGGGCAAGGGTTATAGGAAGATACAAAATAGTTGAAAATCGTGAAAACTAAGGATAAAAGCGCAATATGCTTATGCTTGAACCAGTGGGGGCATCATACCAATATCCAATGAAATTAATCATTCGCCAGCTTAAATATATCCTTTCCAGTTATCAATTGTTGAAATAAAACTGAAAATAGGTTGCTTTTTCGCATAGATGCATATTCTTGAGTTGTCTACATGTTTTTCATGGTATTTAATGCGATTTTCTGAAATATTGTTGTCTTAGGAACAAGAGGTTGCTAAAATTGGTGTATTGTGCAACATTTTCCTCCTGTGATCCGGTAAGTTTTCAGGGGATGCCCCCATTTCCGTTTTTAGACTAATCCTTAGCCAGGTAATTCCCCGATGTTTGTATAATGTACCTCTATTGCTGCAAAATGCCATTCTTGTGCTTAGGTACTTTTGTTGTGAACGCGTGTTTCTTGTGTTGTGAGTTACATTATGACATTATGAGTAGCGCTATAAGAATTCGAGATGAAAAGAGTCTCACCGACGGGGAAATGGCAGTACTTTTGCAGGATGTCGATCCCAAAATTTACCAAATTTTGGAGGCTGGCGTCAGTGATGAAGAAATGGAGGACCATGTTTCCAATACTAATTTTGTTACCGACGTGATCATATTTGATGAAAACTAGCAGATGCCTTATGATGTAATACAGTCAACATGCAAGTTTATCTTGGTAATGTTTTTGTTTAGTAAAAATATAGCTCATAAACTTTTTTCTACAAAAGCAGAGCAACAAATCCGAAAAACTTAAGGAGGGAGGGTTGTATTGGATCTCACGGACCATTTAGATGAAGGTATGGTGTAACGATGGAGAACTTCTTTACCAATCTTGATCTAGCAGGTAAGCTGTGGTCAAGGAAGCTTACACTCTGTGGTACTGTAAGGAATAATAAAATGGTCATACCATCAGAACTTCTTCCATTGCCTTAGAAACCTTTACACTAGTCGACGTTTGCTTTTAGAAAAAAATAGAGCGCTTGTGTTGTATGTGCCAAAGAGCTATTACTTTACTTTTGGGTAAATAGCTGAACAATAAAATAGCACCAAAGGTGCAGTTGATGTAACACACCAAATGGCTCAAAAGTATACCATACAGCAAGAAAATGACCAATGGTCTTGTTTCATATTTTGACGATTGGGTCAATAAACGCGTACAAGGTATGGATGATGGCTAATCCTGGGTATAAAAAAGATCAAATCAATGGCAGGAGAGACTTTCTCTTGGAACTAGGAATCGAATTATCAAAAGAGCACATCAATTACCGTTATTGTAACACTGAAAATGTACATGCAGATATATAGCAACATATGGTAAGTATGATTCCGCAGTTGAGTCCTTAGATAAATAGTGTCCTTACATGTCCAGCAGGAATAGAATCAGAAAATCAAGAAGATTATGCTATGAATGCGACCATTTTCTATGTACCGAACACTCAAGTAGAAAAATAATATGTACAGCATGTATCAATATAAAAAAGAATAAGTTTGAAGCTTGAAGCTAGGCAACGTTAGGATGTCAACAATTTTTCCTTTTTTTTTCTTACAGTTGCACATACGGCAGATGAGCAAATTTAATAATTCCGCCAACTTCCACAGGCTTAAACTAGCGGAGTACATCTGCACCCCATACGGTATTCGGTGCTAGTAAAAGGGCACTATATTACAAGAGTTAAGTCACTATTGTGACCGATTATTAATTATGGTTCACCGGTGTGGAAGTCTGTTGAGTCAACGCAATTACGTAAGCTCAAAGTTTTTTCAAAAATACTGCAGTGTACTCCTATTCAGCTCCCTTTGTAATTCCTCTTCACTGTTGTTAACTAACGCTTTACCATCAGCCTATAGTATTACGTCTATATCCTCTTTTTGTCTATTGACGTAGCATTGCATGTTTTTCCTTCGTTCCTCCACTATTCTTTGGACGTACAGGTTTAATATTACCGAAGACATTGCACACTCTTATCTTCCTCGGTTCCCTATATATACCGTTCGTTCATTGGTTTATATATTGATCTATATATGCTGTTCATAAGCTTGTTTGTTATTTCTGTCACTACTTCTTTAAAATGTTTAAAGATTACAGCAGATATGGCATCAACAACTTGCTTTCTTATTTCCAAGATGATTGCTAACTCGAATTTTGTTCAGTATATTCATTTTATGTAAATCTTTGTACATAGGTGTCATTAGCTACTTCATACATTATCATGATCTTCTTCTTCTAGGCGGCCTGTGCGGGTTCAAACACTAGTCTATCGGTGTAATCTTGTATCACATTAATTTTTATTTTATTTTCCCTAATATATGCTGAATCTTCTTTCCTGTTCTCATATGTTTTTATTTATTTCCATATATCTATTATTAATACATCTTTCTTTAGCTTTTTATTCTTCCTCTTAATGTAATTTCTTCGCTTGTTGTGTACTTGTATTTTCTTAGCTTTTTTATCAGCTCTATTATCTTTCCTGTTATCCAGTGTGTGTTTGGTCGTCGTCTGGTCTGCTGTAATTTAATATATACATGCTTTTTTATAGTATTTTATAATTCCCCCTTGTTTGTTCGTCATTCGCACTCAAAGCTGTTCTAGTCTCTCCGTCATTTAGTTTGGCTACCTTTCAGATTTTTTGTCCTCTTTTCCGTTATCACTGAATTATGATCGCTGTCAATATATGCCCCAGGGTAGCTGTGACACTCTCTAATATGATTACAAATACATTTTTTTAGCAAAATGTAGTTATTTGAAATCTTTCTAAACCAGCAAGTATTGCTTAAGTATCTCTGCGGCGAGGATGATCTTAGAACAAATGAATTACTATTCCTTGTTATAAAAGTTCGGTTTTCAATTTGTAGGTAACTGTAGGAAGAAGCGGCAGTGCCTGTAGCAGTCACTCTTAGGCTACACTTACAACTAAGATTACTATAAGAATGTACAATTTCTAAGTAAAGTGCCAATTGTCTCGGGGCTAATTTGCAATTTACCAATTGAAAGGCTTTCGATTATCGCGGAAAATGCCTTACATAGCCTTTTAAATATATTTAAGAAAAAATTAGATGTCTAGTTCCATACTCGGTTCTTAGTTTTAGAAGTGATCAAAATATAAACCTCTATTCAAGACCCTATAAAAGCAAAATATGCAAATGCACGTTGCTTCATCAAAAGTTCGGCAGTTTCGTGAAAAACCGTTCTAAATCTGCTAATATTAAGCTGGATTTTACTCGGAAACTTCGAATAGTGGCTCTGGCAATTTTAAATAAGGCAGTTAACATTTAAGTGTCCGGCGAATAGCGCTAGTGGCCTGTGAGTAAACTACAATACCACACAACTCGCAATAAAATCTTTGTATATGCACGGATTTTATGGCGCTCACACAGATCTGTTCATAAAAACGTGGTTTTATTTAAAGATAGCGATACTTCCGCCACCGTATCTCTTAACCGGCAAAGGTTTGGGCTCGGGGTTGCAAACCATAAACTTGAGCTACAATGTAGTGCATAACATTCGAAAATCGACATTTTTGTATATAAAATATAATCGGGGATGAAGATCAGCTTTGCAAATACAACAAACTCATTTTTTTTTCGGTATATGTGCTTTTGCAATATAGCTAAAGCCTGCCATTTGTCAAATGTTAATATTGCACGTTTTAAGGCTGCCAATGCCGTCTCGGTTATGCTTTGTCTGCGAACAGGCTAAAAAATTAGACAGCTGTTATTTTTCTAAATTAGCCATTTTCCATTTTCACAAAAACAATAAGCAGAACAAGAAAAACACCTTTCCAAATTTTCTAAAAATAGCCTATACCACTGAACTATACATCCTGTGCATCTTTACTATATTCGTTAGATAGAGATTGATAATTCTCAATTCAGCTTTTTTTTTGTTGAATAGTTTCCAATGTCATTGAAAGTTGAAGCAACCTGGACGAGGTATGGTTTCGTGAGAATGAATCCGAGGAGAAATCGCATTTCGAGGGCAACGGTAGGCTTGTTATGGGCACATGAAAATTCACTTCCACCTAGGTATGAAAATAGCGAGCAGCGTATATGCGCCAGTGAATTATTTATGCGGGATCTTAAGACCTAGTTGCAGCTACGCATTTTACCTATATCTATATCTTAGCAAAATTCATTTCCTACTTGAACGTCCAAAGATAACTTATACGGAAACTCTTAAAAGTTTACACGATGAAAATAGTAGAGGAAGTTATAGATGCAAATCGAATAGTTGTGCGAATTTGTAAAATTTGCTGTAACTCAGCAAAGCTGACCATCAGGATATGCTTTATTTTCCTAAGCCTTTAAATGTTTATTAGATTGCTTGATTCTATTTGCCACCGTAAGTGTAGTTTAATGTGTACTCACAATCCCAAATAAAGCCAGAACAGTAGATCGCCTGAGTTAACAAAATGCAAAGTCGCAATTTTACACTTAGACATTGAACGTACAGTAGTGTATAAATACAGACGTTAATGTTAGTTGAATACAGCTTTAAACAGCATTGTGTTCATTTCCTTTGCGAATTAACATATTCGACAATTGTTTTTAAGCGAAATATTGGGATAGCCTTCCTACTTACACATATTATCGCAACCCTAACAATCTAAAGTGTCCCATTAACAAACTTCTAACCCTTAAGTATCTACCAAACATATTAACCTCACCCTCACAGTCAGAAAAGTACATTATTTGCATCATTTCCTAAGGTGAATTACTGGTAGACTTCAGACATTGGTTCTTCGAACAGAGTCCTGAAGAACTAGGACATAGATGAACAATATAATATTGAAATGCTAAAAATGGCATTTGGAAGTATCTTGATTAAGAAAGACTTGTATTTAATAAAATGTAGCTTTGATGTTTGTACATCGGTTCTGATACAGTACACCAATTTGTGTAAGAAAGTGTATCTAATACTCCAGAGGAGATTCAACGAGAAATTTAAAATCGAATACATTATTATTATTAATGAAAAAGGTAGTCAATGACCTTACATAGTGGCAAAGTGAGAAAAATATAAACCCAATTGAGGAGGAGGAATCAGATATGGAAAATTTAAATAAAACTACTTTCAAAACGGAAACAGTGAAACAACATATTGCGAAAATTATGTACCAAGATAAAATATGAGACGAGTTAGACGTTAGAAAGGATGACAGCCCTTACGAAATGTAACATGTGAGCAAACGAAAATGAAATCAAGCTTGGTTTTGAAATATTTGTTGTATGAATAATATGTTGTTGGCACTATAAGTCTATGTCAAATTTGAGGTTAGCAGGTTAGGTTTTGCGTCAGTTTGTGTCAAAATTGGCGGAAAACCTAACCTAATAACCTCGAACTTGACATAGACCTACAGTGCCACCAACATATTATTCATACAACAAATATCTCAAAGCCAAGCTTGATTTCATTTTCGTTTGCTCACATGCTATTATCATCTGAAGAAGGCAATACTTTACCCGGCTAGAGCAGCTCTAGGCGTAGAAGAGAAAAATATAATTATCGACACACATAAGTATTTGTCGCTTATAGACCTGAAAGAAGTATATAATAACGTTCCCTGATGTAAATGAGGACTAGTTATGAGAGGACTAAACATATGGTAACATTAATAAATATAGTGACAATATCAATAAATCTGTAGAAGGATCTAAAGCAAGGCTACAGATTTTCTTCTTTAGTTTTTAACAGACTTATTGAGCTAACACTAGAAGCTCAGTATCCACTCCGCACAGTTTACTACTTGCTACCTACTAGATAATATTGGTACAAGATGACGAATACATGGACTATAGGCTAATACAACTTACATAGAAATCCGAAAGATAGAGTCTAACAATCAACTTCAACAAGACTGATTACATGTGCTTCAAAGGAGATACAAAGAATGTAAAAGTAGACGACCAGGATATTAAGGTATGTAATCAATACACCTTCCAATGTGGCGGATCGACTATAATCTCCACATGTATATTCTAAAAAATAGTGACAAGGATAGCTATGGATAAAAGAGTAACCAAAACACTACACGGCTTACTGTGGGCGAAAGCCTCAACATCGACGTAAATAAAAATGAGGAGAAAGAATGAGAGCTATGGAATTGGTCTTTATGAAAAGCTGTCTAGAAGCTAGGTTAAGGACAGAAAAAATGTGGAAAAGAACGAGAATAACCTGCTTCAATGCAAGAACTGGAAGAGTAAGCGCTGCAGTGGTATGTCTCCGAATACCTCTGGGTGTAGAAGAAAAAATAGAAGAATAGCTCTAGGCTGGAAAATATATATTCTAAATATTCGTTAGTTTTTTTATGGCGTGCCCGGTCTGTCACTTCGTGCCTATTCGTCCAGGTGCCTTCATTCAGGTTCCTTCTTTATATCGATCTTGAAATATCTTCATACCATGCTTCGTCTCCGTCTTCTCTTCCTATGCTTCCTTATTCTTTTTTGGCAATCGACGCAGATAGTCATTCCATTTCAGTTTCTTCAATTTTATTACGTCCAGTATATTGACTTCAACTTATACCATCTCCCTCTGATCATTTCATTTGGAACGTGTTATAGGTTAAATGTTCCACTGGCCCTTTTCAAAAAATTTCATTTCAAGAGCTTGAAGGTATTTGCTATTTTTGTCATTAAGATTCCAACTTTCTGCTTCGTAAATACTGATGCTCTCAATAATAGTTGTATAAATACTCTTCCTGATGTTCCTAATTAGCTGTTTCTCATTATAATATAGAATTTAAGCTTTTACTTTCATTTCTACTTTAGTCACCGTATTTTTTATGTCATTGTCTGTGGTCACCTCGTTTGTTGCTGTTACGCCCCAATATTTGTAACAGTGACACTACTTCATTTTATTCTCAATTATCTGTAAGTCCCTTCCACCTTCTACATTTTCACCAAGCACCATGTATTTAATTTTATTCATATTTCTTTAACTTAATTTATCAATTTGTCGCTTCACCAGCAGCAGTCAGTACACTTTTTCTAGTTTAATAACGTCTGGTTTGATGCTGCATATTTGGAAAACCATATATTTTATATGTTAAAACATATCTTCTATATTATCGTCTACTCCTTTGCTCAACTTTCTTGCTAGACTCATCTTATACAATAAATTTGTTGATTCGTACCCGAGCAGGCTTAAGCTATATTTCTATAAGTTCTGTGTTTTCTGTTCAATTACATCTCGTGACACATTATGTGGTACATTTGGAATATCGATCTCTACTCTTACTCTTACTATATAGTTGTTCGATCCATATTTTCGCACAACTTCCGTGCGAAT